>JAVTVY010007736.1:0-49696 GCA_036873755.1 Hanleya hanleyi
ATTAGCCCCCTCTGTTACATTGCAACTGGGCACGTTCCGAAAATCATGACGTCAAACTACCATCACCGAACCGCTAATTGAGTGACGTCTGTTGGAATCAGATGCCACCTGGGCTTCCTTCCTTATAGGTCATAATGTTATTTTGTAAAACACATGGGGTGTGGTAGAATTTGTAATTATACAGACAAAATGGAATTTGTAGTATACAGACATGATGGAGTTAAGAAATAATTGCTTGTTTACTGTGGTAAAACAAGTAAGATAGATTGTGATGCAATATGATGAGTCTACATGTAAGTGTGGTCACGAAGGCCTACAAACAGCAGATTTGTGAAGATTTTTCGTGCAAAGAAATATTTTATCATGTGATTACATCTTAGCGCCCCTATACCTGACAAAAAATGCGTTGCCGTTGGTCCATCAATTAATCGAAGCACACAACCACCATCAAGTCACGTGCACGAAATGTACATGCAGGGGACGAGTCCACAGAATGACAGGGGCATGCTAAAAGGCTTTTAATGTTTAAAATGAAGAAAAAACAATGTTAACAATTATCAATAAATTTCAAGAGTATTCCAACTATAGCATTAACCTTGGATGTTTAAATAGATTACTGTTGACCCAGCACTTCATATACAATGGTCATATCCCAGTACTTGGATTAGCCTATCCCCCCCACTGGTACATTGCAACTGAGCATGTGCCGAAAATCATGACTTCAAACTATCATCACCGAACCGCTCATTAAGTGATGTCTATTGGAATTAGATGCCACATGGGCTTCCTTCCTCATAGGTAATAATGTTAATCGGTAAAACACATGAGGTGTAGTAGGATTTGTAACATACAGGCATAATGGAGTTTGTAATATACAGACACAATATTGGAGTTAATACATGTTGTATACAAATATGATGGAGTTTGTAATATACAGACACAATGGAGTATGTGATATACAGATACAATGCTGAAGTTTGTAATATACAGACACTATATTGGAGTTTGTAATATACAGACACAATATTGGAGTTTGTAATATACAGACACAATATTGGAGTTTGTAATATACAGACACAATATCGATGTTTGTAATGTACAGACACAATATCAACGTTTGTACTTAAGACACAACAGAGTCTGTAATATACAAATGTAGTTTGTAATATAGAAACACAATATAGGAGTTTATAATAAACAGACACAATGGAGTGTGTAGTATACAGACACAATGGAGTGTAGTATACAGACACAATGGAGTTTGTAAACAGACACAATGTTTGAGTTTGTAATATACAGACACTATATTGAAGTTTGTAATTTACAGACACAATATACACCATGGAGTTTTGTAATATACAGACACAATATTGAAGTTTGTAATATACAGACACAATATTGAAGTTTGTAATATACAGACACAATATTGAAGTTTGTAATATACAGACACAATATTGAAGTTTGTAATATACAGACACAATTGAGTCTAAAATACAAACACAATGAAGTTTGTAATATACAGACACAATGGAGTTTGTAATATTCAGACTACACAGAAATATTTCATTTTTTGTTGCTGATTGTTCAAAGGAGGAGAAGAGAAAAGCATTGAAAACATCTAATATATACATAGAATTGTGTTAATATTTTTATGTTGCTTGTAGAGGACAAAGTCTATTCAGTGATTTAAGTAATTTCCAGTTTACAATATACCACCAAATATGTCAAAGTTGAGCCATTCATATCAAGTATCAGCGTTTCTATTCATTATGCTTCATGTATGTCAATGAGATGCTGAAGTATCGGGTAATATTTTGGGTATTAACATCATTAAATATGAATAACAACGGCAAAGTATTTGTCATAACTTTATGGGGCAGGTGTCAGCAATTTTAGGGTGATAGCTGTACCATAGTTAAACTGTCTGGCACATAAGACCACCTGAAAATATTAATTGTTTAGCATCCTTGCATCTGTCTGATATTTAAATTACATCTGTGGTAATAATTCCCTCGCAGGAAGTGAAATTGTCTACTATATAAAGCTGGGTTGATCAAATTTAGTAGAACAGCTGGTTGAATTTTGTCATTCAAAATTGGAGGTGATTGAATTTTGATAGGGTTTTGAATTATTGGAGAGATTACCGTAACATTTTCGTTTGGCTTATTCGTACCTTCTGCAAAAATGAGGAACCATATTGTACATGATTTGATTAATGATTCGAAGTGCCAATCTGCCCGTAGGTGATGTTTCAAAATAAGTAATATACCATGCCCCATTAATATTTGTTGAAGTGTGACAAACAATGAAATATTTGGGGGTGGCCTAACCTGAGGTGTTAAATGTCATCTTGTTTTGGAACATGAATACATGTCCTCCCAGTTTTTGGAGTTGATCCAAGCTGTGCAGATACAAATAGATCTGTTATATATCATAATCTCTCTGATAATGCTGGCACAGGAAGTCTGACTTTCAATTAAGAGACAGAGCATGATTAACATTCTGCCAAGTCTGTGTTACGTGTTTAGAACTACCACCTTCTGAGGGATTTTGAACAATATCAACTGGATGTATGAAGAATACTTTTAGATATGAGCTTTTTATACATGGCAGTCGCAGTGTGACTAACGTCACAGGACCTACGAAGTATCGGATTTCCAAAATCGAATTTCCAAGAGTTCAGTGCAGGTCGGAGTCCTAATGCCTATCCCCCCGCTCCAAAGTTGAAATCCTGCTTATATTAAGATGGGCAGAATCGCCAGTGATTTTCATCAAAAATCACCAGAAATTGTTATCAAAAGCAGGTCAGCTCAGAACTGGCTGGTAACAGCCCCCTAATGCACCTTCATGCAAAAAATCAAGGTTCTAATGTCAACAGTTCTCCTTATTTTGCCGGCGAAAGGATTCAGACGAACTCACTCACTACCGCACAATTTGCAGATGGTAGCCTACTTCGTAGGAATTTGCATTGACTGTGATTGAATTATCCAAAACCTTATGTATATGGTAAATGTAATAATCTAATCGCCCTATTAACATTGAATCACTCTCAAATCTAGCGTCCAATTCTGACCATATAATTATCATTGGATCATCTCTACTGAATTTATGAGAAATTCTAACATGCTCCACGTTATAGCCGTGCGCTGATTGGTGCAGATCTCAAAACATACGGAGATTATCACACGATAATCTTCATTTGTTTGTTGTGATCTGTTACATTCACGTGCCGAACTGGTGATGTCTCATTCTTGTGACGCAGTGCGACAAAGCTGAGCGACGATTGGTTCATTCACTGCGCAGTGGGCGGAGTTCACACAGCTGCAGCTCGTGAACGGAAAGCATGTGCGAGCATGGCCTGCAAACCAGTCACGAAATTCTCGCATCAAAACGGGACAAGTTTGCAGCAAAGTTGTCATTCCGCTTATGAAATGAGGAAATATTTATCATTGTGCATGTTAGAATGGAGTTAATGACCTTTTTAGTGAATATTATCGTGTAATAATTTTTCGATGTTTAGTTTTAGACCTCATCAAAAAACTAAACATCGAAAAATTATTACACGATAATATTCACTAAGGCGGTCATTAACTCCTAATTATACACATAGAATATCTTGGTATCATTTCATAAACTAATCTTTCCAATAAATTTGTTCACCCCTATAATTAATTAATTTTCTGTGATACATCTAGAAGTGGTGTTTTATATCTGTACAATAATTGTCAGATAGGCATTCTCAGTGTTATACAATACATCAATCATTCTCAGTGTTATACAATACATCAATCATTCTCAGTGTTATACAATACATCAGTCATTCTCAATGTTAAAGGTGTCTCACCTCTATTCACCAGACCCTTGTCTAAATCATCACAGTATTAATTCTAGTTCCAAGTCCAATCATTCACTAAGCAACAGATTAGAAAATATCAATACAAACATACAGCAGTAATTAGCCAATCAAAAGCTCTAGTCAGCTGTGGCATATCTATCAGTTTCCAGTACTTAATACCTTAAATTATCACTATATGCCCCTCCACGTGCAGTAAAGAGTAAATTCTCACAAGGTATTTTCCTCTAAAATGCACTTCTAAAATGCACCAAAAATTCATGAATTTTTTTTTTTCAATCTCCTGAACCCTTGAAGAGCTGTTAAGCACTATTTCTGGACTCAACATTCCCAATTCCGCTTGGAAATTCCTGGTGAAGGACTTGTGTGGGCAATTCCTGGTGAAGGACTTGTGTGGGCAATTCCTGGTGAAGGACTTGTGTGGGCATTTAGTATGTATATAGTTTTCTTGGTACATGTACAACACATTGATAAAAACTGTTGTAATATAGGCTATATTGAAAACTGCCTCTAAAGCAACAATGTATATAACCGGGTTCCCATGCTACCAGGGTATGGTACCATAAAATGCTCGAGGGTACTTATAAATTTCAGTTTGCCCATTTCTAGGTCCTTCCTTCAAAGAGGCTGGAAAGTTTCTTAATTTTTTCAACATGTAGTTTCCAAAAACTGAACATGCTGAATTTAATGATGGGAAATTTGAGACTTTCAATGTCCCAACTTCTTGAGAATACCTTTAATGTATTTGTTATTTGACCAGGCATAAGTATGTGTTCATATAGCACCGTATATCATAATGTCATTGCTGAGATATCCAGCAGCCATCTTGAAAATATAGTATCGCTGTCAGTAAGGTCAGTATGTCAGATTGAAATTAGTATTGAAGTTCTTGAAAAGTCCTTGAACTTTTGTAAGTCAAGAGAGTATAAACCCTGGTGTAATTGTTGTTATAAATCACACCCTAGAGAATATAGTTCTGGAGATGAGAGACAAATTCTATGAATATACTGTTGGTGATTCTCACATCCCACCACAATCTCTGATGTCTACCATGCCAGTGCAATGGTATGCCAAACATTCAGTCTCACTTGTACAGTGAAACCTGCATAAACCGTCCCATGCTTGGGTACAGATTATATTTGCAGTTTTGAAAGGGTTCTAGTTTATCAAGGCTCAAAATACTTTAAAATTTGATATTGGGACCATAGATAATGCTGGTTGGTCGGTTTACACAGGTGTGAATATTCACAGGTGTCACTGGAAGCTACGTAGGTAATCTCCCCGGACTGTAAATTGGTTGTTGACAAGGATCACCACTGTAGATTAAATGCGGATGAAATTTTCATTCAATTAATATTGGTCTCATTGCTTCACTTCTAATGACACTGTAGTTATCAAATGGAATTCAAAGAGATATTCAGTTGAAACCACTGCTCCTCATGAAAAACTAAGAGATCCCCAACTTGATTTTTTCCTGCGAATATATTCCTGCACAGAGTTTGGAGAAATGTAATTATCCGTGGGTTCGTCCACGGTGGAGTGAGAGCCATTACCATTGATATCTGTACCATTGCTATTTTCTTCAAGTTTCTCTTGGATTGTTGATGACACCATTGAATCCTGGGATGGTGTTGACTCGAGACTGCCATCTGTGTCATATCTGTTCCTTAATGTGGAGTTGAAGCTGTGATGTCTTACAATTCTCTTTCTGGGTTTGGGCATGGACGCAGAACCATAGGTGCTTTGTGTCTGCATCACTAAAGGGTGGTAGTCACAGTTGATTTCACTCAGAGATGTTCCAGGTGATGAACTTCCTGAATGTGTTCGAAGAATTTTGTTTCGCCGATCTCGTAGGCTGGTCCTCAGACTCAGGAAGCGGTCAAATGTGAGGGGATCTTCACTGACAGTCGAGGATGAGGATGACACATCTTCAACTGCAGAACATACGGCAGGATTCAGATCAATGCTATTGAGCCTCATCAGCTGTCCATTTTGTTGTTGTTGATTCCAGTCTATATCAATCCCAGACTGCACATTTATTCTGTTTCTGTTCTCCTCTGTGGTAATATCATCATCAATTTTGGAGAAATCCTTACTAGAAATGAGAATGGTCTCTGTGCTGGAGACCTTTAATTCATCCGAGTCTGATTTTTGTTGTTGTTGTTGTCCATTTCGTTGTTGTTCAGTCACTGACAGTGTATTTAATTTATTTCTGGTCTCATCTATTTTAGAGAAATCTTTACTGGATACAAGAATTGTCTCTGTGGTGGAGACTTCAGAATCCAAATCCTCTTCTGTTTGGGTTACTTCCCTTGGAGAATATACCGATCTCTGGATCGTGGATATCGCGATTGTCCCAAAATCCTCCTTGATGATTTCCGTTAGTTTCTTATTGGGTGTTTGAAACTTTATTTGAGGGATACTCAAAACTATGTCATGATTTATCGGAGGCCTTTTCATTCTGGTATTGAGAACCTCAGCAAGTTCTGTGATTTCCTCCGATGTGGCCTCGACAAGGACTTGTCTGGCGAAGGCAACAGCATGGAGAACAGACAATAGAGAAGAATGTAGCTCACCTTTTCCACAATCTGCTTCTTCGATGAATTCTCTATCAAATGTGAAATTATCCAATTGCTCTTGAAGTCTATTTTCCTCATCCACGATCATTCGTTGGAGCTGGTGTGAACGATGTCTGATTTTGGACTGTAGCTCAGCCTTACGATGATTCCAGTCTTTCACACACTGGTCGATGGTATCGATTGCATCTGTGATATTCAATACTTCCATCCTTAAGTTCATCGTATTGGTTTCCAACTCACCTCTAACCATCTTATACTGGTGATTTTCAAGGCCATACTGGTGACCTGGAAGAGAAGATGGTGATAGAGGATTAGCCGTCTGTGACAAGAACACCGCATCATCATTCATGTAGCTATCATTCACATTGATCCTGTGCGATTGTTCCACATCTGTGTTCTCAGACATTTTGTCCGTCATTACGTCACTACCAGACTCCACGTCCGACCCCATTTCTGGATTCTCCTCTTCTGAGTCGGACATAGTGCTGGTGCTGTGATTCTGAACTTGGAGTGTCAGACCTTTCAAGTATTGTTTACGTATGATGAATGTGTTGGTGGTCAGAGCCGCGATACTGCTGTACTTGCCTTCACTGCTGTACTTGAGCTCTGTTTCCATTTGACAGGTTGGGCAGACTATTTTGTACGCAAACTCGCTGTCCTGAAGTCGCTTGTCCAAACATGTGGCACAGAAACTATGGAGACAGTGCAATAGTTTAGGCTCCTTGTAAGCACCTACACATAGTCTACAACCATCAAACGATTCCTTCACCCGATTAACCGCCATTTTGGAAAATTAACAACCTAGTATGTTCAAACTGTATCAGTTGGGATCTCAAGGAAACTAGAGTTCAGTAAATTTACATTGGAATCCTTTGAACGCCTGAAATTGTAGAAGTCTGTATTGGGAACTTTTGTAAGGTCTTACTGGTATTGTCTGCTTTATGTGCTTCTCATGTTTCAAGAATAGTCAACTATTCATATCCAAATGTGAAAGTTCAACTTCAAGATTTCACAAGCCTGTGGATATATCTTAACTATCTATTGTCACTTTTCTAAGGTGTTACCAGTACAGGGTATATGGGGTCCAGTACATGCTAGCTTGTCAGCTATGCCTTGATACAATCCACAATTGAGAATTCCCCTTCCAATAGTTGTCATGAAATCAAACTTGAAAATTCAAAATTGAATTCAATTTTTGAGAATTCAAAGTTGAGAAAAATTTCTAATTTCTAACTTTGAATGCTACTAAGTTTTGCACATTGTTGAGTGCTCCACATTGCACAGTTTTCAGTTAATAGTTGTCAGAAAATCACTAATGTCTATAGTGGTTACTTCCAGTTGAGCTGTTTAAAAAGATCATTCAAAGTTTGGAACCACTACTCACATATTCCAACTGTATCCCGCCTCTATTACTGTCCATTCAGATTTCACGGCTATATTTTGCAGCTTGTTTACTCAGTATTTGAATGCAGACTGTATTCGCTTGTCTGGTCACATATAATATATGATGAACCGGGATTGAGCAGTGAATGCTTGCCTGCACACAAAACAGATGATAATCACATGTTGCATCTACAACCAGCCGAGCATAGATGAACAGGATAACACAAGCACTGCTGCTTCTCTGTCCTTCGACTGATATTTGTGCAGTCTCTCCCAATTTATACTTCCCCCCTATCCTACACAGTATAGCTGCGCATGTGAGATTTGGCTTTGTTCATGGATGAGTCCACTATTTTTTATCAGGTGGGTGGTAACTTTTCGAGGTGATAGGTTTTTAAATTGTATTTTATGACCGTCAGTTACACACAATGTTGTGTAGATATTAAACGCCCAGTACAGTACTCAAGGACTATTTTGTCCCGATTTCAAGAGATCTGTCACTGTTTTTATTTATGATTTTTTTCTTCCAATTTTGCTCTTGAGAGAGCTCAGGTTTTAGCTACATGTAAGCTTCATTTATCATTATTCAAAAATGCAAATAAAACACACTGTTTTAATATGTACATATATCATTAGATTTCTAAGAAATTATGCAGATGATCTGTTTTTCATATATATTGTATATGCTTCTAGTTATGGAAGAAGTACATTTATCTCAAGTATTTATCACTAGGACTTTACAGTCTGTTTTTATTTGTAGATAACCTCCTGAAATTTTGTTATTAGTTAAGCTACAAGGTTACACTGTACTGTTTTTATTCTTAATGATATATGTCTGTTTGAATTCTGACTTCAGTTTGTCTAATGAGAGATATAACCTTTGAAATTCAAAGTGATCTTGTGAAAGAAAAAAACAGGATAATGTCTCACTTTCTTATCTTGTATCAGAATTTATAGTAGATTAAACATTTGTAACTGATCAGAATTATTTAATTAAGTTACTATTAGTGCAGTTGATGATGAAAGCTGATAGAACAAGTTTAATCTGTGACCTTTTAGAGCTATCATTTTTTAGTTGTATTATCAATGAAACATACTGATGTATAAATAAAATCAAGTGTTTTGTCATTTTTTATGACCAATCTAAATTTTAATAGCCATCTCATACCCAAGAAAACTCAACATGTGTGTGTAAATATAACCCTTACGTCACAATTTGTCAAAATTTATGTTGGATTTTTTTGATGAATTTAAATTGTAATTAAGAGAGGATTAGTATGAGTAAATTAGAATATTCATTTGAGAAAAATGGATTTTGTGTTCGTGAGAAAACTTTAGATGCATGTAAACAAAAGAGATGTTCTTAATGAGGCATTTAAATTAAGTACAAATAAAAGAAAAAAACATTATGCACCTGGATTTTAAGCAGTTACTGTCCTAGTTCACACAGTTTAAATTCAAAGGTGTATGTTTTAAAAGATATAATTTATTAATTTGACAGCTCAGATCACACTTGTGTATACCTGTTCTTCTATGTGGGAATACCAAATAATGATCACTGGAATACAGTCGGTGATAATAGCTCCACGGTGAGCTAATGTTGTATAGTTATAAAAATCGACTTATCTTATCTTTATACGTCTCTAAATAAAGTACTTATCTTATCTTTATACATGTATCCTATTTGCAACATTATTCGAAGAGAAGGACTTCATTATCGAGCTCATAGCTTTAGCTGTGAAAACCTTGATATAGGGATCTCACTGATCATTTTACATGTGTACAGCTTTTCAGCCACACCCTCTGTCGCCTAAACTAAGCCTCCCCAGACCCCATATTCTCATATATACTGGGAGCTTACATCATGCTACACTTATTCAACCCCTCCACTACCCCAGGAACATGTCTCCACCACCAAGGCACCAAGCTATATCTCCAAAACAAATCTTCGCCCTACCCCATACCCTGACCCCAATTTCCTGTCCACAGCTTCTCGGCCACACCCTTTGTCTCCTGAACTAAACCCCGCCTGATACTCCAAAGCCTCATATATTCCGGGTGCTTAAATTATGCTACACTTACTAAACCTACCTACCACCCACGAGAGCATATCCCCATCCCTGAGCTACAAAGCTCCACCCTTTATCTCCTAAACTAAGCCTCGCCCGACCCCCCACCCTCGTATATTCTAGGAGCTTACATCATGCTAAACTTACCCTCGGGAACATATCCCCATCCTCTATCTCTTAAACTGAGACTCATCCAACTCCCACACCCACCCTGGACTATGCATAATGCTATACTCAATCAACCCATGCACTATACCCTCGGGAGCATGTACCGACCCCCAGTGCACCAAGCCCCACTAAACTAAGCCTCGCCGACCCCATTTCCTCATATATTCTGGGATCATACATGATGCTACACTAATTCAATGCATTGCCCGACCCTGTACACTCATATTTCAAATTTTTTAAATTAAAGCCTGAATTTTTTTTTTGCACAATTTTTTTCTTCATATTTGTGTTAAATTGTTTTCTGAATGTTTATTTTTTAATTTAAATTTTTTTAAATATATATATATGTGAAATTTTATATATAATTTATCAGCAATTGCTCTGACTGCAATGTTGTCACACCTCAATGAATTGCAACCCCCAAAGGGGTCGATCTTGCATAAGAGTATTCTTTGAAGTATTTAATTGTGCATGCATAATTGTCAGAGCAGATTTTGCAGGTGGAAACATTTTTGCCAGTTGGAAAAGTATGTTCCATTGGATAGACTAGTTGGCTCCAGTAAAAAAAAAAAAAAATAATAATCAGCCTGCAAAATGTTCCATCATTCAAGCTGGCACAGATTGTTGTCCCCCTGACAGGAGATTGACTTGAACGACATTCTGGAATTTTGTCGGGCTCCATCTGGAAAAAAGACATTTCTGAACCTTTAAACTGAAGACATATTCTCTCTGTATTCATTTACTGCATGTTGAATCATCTAGTGTTTTTGGCTGTTCACTTGAGTACACTGAGGTGATCAAAGAAAGCTCCTGTGTGTTCTGCCTGTAAAATACTGACAGCACAGATGGACCATAAACTTCCATTTGGTTGTCCAGGTGATCTGACAGATAGGGAGGAGTTTATAACTTTAATATCTGGTTCCCATGTGGTAATCCTTAAATCAGGAGCTTCTACATGTATTTTACCTCTGCACATAAAGTAGCATCTTTGGATATGTATCTCTCCTCATTTATTTATTGATTTAACTTTTATCTATTGTCATTCTTGTACATAAAGTAGCATCTTTGGATATGTATCTCTCCTCAGTTATTTATTGATTTAACTTTGTCTATTGTCAGTCTTTTACATAAAGTAGCATCTTTGGATATGTATCTCTCCTATTTAACTTTGTCTATTGTCAGTCTTTTACATAAAGTAGCATCTTTGGATATGTATCTCTCCTCATTTATTTACTGATAAACTTTGTCTGTTGTCAGTCTTGTACATAAAGTAGCATATTATTGGATATGTATCTCTCATTTATTTATTGATTTAACTTTCTCTATTGTCAGTCTTTTACATAAAGTAGCATCTTTGGATATGTATCTCTCCTCATTTAATTTATTGATAAACTTTGTCTGTTGTCAGTCTTGTACATAAAGTAGCATCATTGGATATGTAACTCTCCTCATTTATTTATTTATTTAACTTTGTCTATTGTCAGTCTTTTACATAAAGTAGCATCTTTGGATATGTATCTCTCCTCATTTATTTATTGATTTAACTTTGTCTATTGTCAGTCTTTTACATAAAGTAGCATCTTTGGATATGTATCTCTCCTATTTAACTTTGTCTATTGTCAGTCTTTTACATAAAGTAGCGTCTTTGGATATGTATCTCTACTCATTTATTTATTGATTTAACTTTGTCTATTGTCAGTCTTTTACATAAAGTAGCATCTTTGGATATGTATCTCTCCTATTTAACTTTGTCTATTGTCAGTCTTTTACATAAAGTAGCATCTTTGGATATGTATCTCTACTCATTTATTTATTGATTTAACTTTGTCTATTGTCAGTCTTGTACAAAAAGTAGCGTCTTTGGATATGTAGCTCTCCTCAGTTATTTATTGATTTAACTTTGTCTATTGTCAGTTGTACATAAAGTAGCATTATTGGATATGTATCTCTCCTCATTTATTTATTGATTTAACTTTGTCTATTGTCAGTCTTGTACATAAAGTAGCATCTTTGGATATGTATCTCTCCTCAGTTATTTATTGATTTAACTTTGTTTATTGTCAGTCTTGTACATAAAGTAGCATTATTGGATATGTATCTCTCCTCATTTATTTATTATCTCGCCTTACGAAGTAAAGGGGAGATATTGTGAGAGGGGGAAAGAGGATGTCGTCGTCGGTGTCGGTGTCCCCTGCCTGGAAATGAATGGGTTTTTGGTTTAGCAAGTTAAAAAAAAATCTAGAAAAATTAGAAAAAATATAGAAAAAATAAAAAAAATATGGGGGTGGGTATGCCACCTGGGGGTACTATCCCTGGGGTGCTCTAATGTTAAAATCCCTATGAATGAGTTTTGCGTTTAGCTGAAGTGCACATGTACATCTGTACTTGGAAAGTTTCTTGCAGTTGTCAGCTGTCATTGGATGATTATGAAACTTGGTATACATGTTTCTTATGATAAGAGGATGTACCTGTGCTATTTTTGAGAAGAAATATTAATTTTTCTCCAAATTATGACAAATGAATAGTTTTATGTTTAGGTAAATTGTACATATACATGTACATGGTAAGTTTGCTCCAGTTGTCAGCTGTCATTGGATGATTATGAAACTTGGTACACATGTTTCTTATGATAAGAGGATGTACCTGTGCTATTTTTGAGAAGAAATATTAATTTTTCTCAAAATTATGGCAATGAATGAGTTTTCTGTTTAGGTAAATTGTACATGTAGGCCTCTACATGTATACATATACATCTACATGGTAAGTTTGCTCCAGTTGTCATCTGTCATTGGATGATTATGAAACTTGGTACACGTTTCTTATGATTAGAGGATGTACCTGTGCTATTTTTGAGAAGAAATATTAATTTTTCTCCAAATTATGACAAATGAATAGTTTTATGTTTAGATAAATTGTACATATACATGTACATGGTAAGTTTGCTCCAGTTGTCAGCTGTCATTGGATGATTATGAAACTTGGTACACATGTTTCTTATGATAAGAGGATGTACCTGTGCTATTTTTGAGAAGAAATATTAATTTTTCTCAAAATTATGGCAATGAATGAGTTTTCTGTTTAGGTAAATTGTACATGTAGGCCTCTACATGTATACATATACATCTACATGGTAAGTTTGCTCCAGTTGTCAGCTGTCATTGGATGATTATGAAACTTGGTACACATGTTTCTTATGATTAGAGGATGTACCTGTGCTATTTTTGAGAAGAAATATTAATTTTTCTCCAAATTATGACCAATGAATAGTTTTATGTTTAGGTAAATTGTACATATACATGTACATGGTAAGTTTGCTCCAGTTGTCAGCTGTCATTGGATGATTATGAAACTTGGTACAGATGTTTCTTATGATTAGAGGATATACCTGTGCTATTTTTGACAAGAAATATTAATTTTTCTCCATATTATGGCAAATGATTGAGTTTTGCATTTAGCTGAAGTGCACATGTACATCTGTACACCACAGTTTGCTGCAGTTGTCAGCTGTCATTGAATGATTATGAAACTTGCTACACATGTTTCTTACAGTTCGTCCTAGGTCACAGCTCTCCCGCAGTAATCCCACACGGGACTGACCTATCCAGCAGTAATCCAAAATGGCATTGGCCTATCCAGCAGTATTGCCATATGGCGGATTTCATTATAATGGGGACCAATGGCTGTGCTTTTTTTAAACAACTCAACGATTGAAGAAACTTCAAGAATAAAGCCGAGTGTATGTCAAAAGTTAGTGTATGGTTAGTAGATATAGTACATATAATAACACTGAGATATGTGACCAACTTAAGAATATAATGGAAATGAAATTTTTAAAACCTGTGTTTTAGGACAGACAAAAGTCCCACCAGTTTTGGAGGGTGAATTAGGTACGCATGGAACAAAAGAAAACAATATTGTTTTTTGCACTGAGGTATCTCATATTAAAGCTACAGTGTTGAATTTTGATCTTAAGTAGACCAATGGTAATCATAATTTGCAGCAAAGCCAGAAGATTAAAATGTCTGGTTACAAACTAATATCACTTGTGTCTGTCCACATTTGATGTAACATTAGCAACATCAAAAATATATCAAAATGTGTTGTAAAACAGAACCATAATATGATTGAATGATTTTGTGATAAAATTGTCCGCTGTTGTGGCCAATTTTATGTCTGTATGGACATAAAATATTTATGCCCCCCCTCTAACTAGAGGGGGGGCATATAGCGATCGCTTTGTCCGTCCGTCCGTCTGTCTGTCTGTCTGTCTGTCCGTCTGTCCGTCCGAATTTCTTGTCCGAGCAATATCTCGGTTAATATTTGATGGACAGGATTGAAACTTGCATGGAATGTGGCTAGTGCCTCGTAGATGTGCAGCGTTGAGTTTTTTCCGAGTTCCGGTATAATTTTCAAGAGTTATGGCCCTTTTTCTGAAATCTCTGTGAATGGGACTTGTCCGGGCTGGATCTTGGTTAATATTGTATAGACAAGTATGAAATTTGCATGATATGTGGTCAGTGCCCCACAGTTGTGCAGCGTAAAGTTTCTTCACGTTTCGCTTATATTTTCAAGAGTTATGGCCCTTTGTTCCTGAATTCTTCGTGAATTGGGACTTGTCCGGGCTGGATCTCGGTTAATATTGTATGGACAATTATGAAATTTGCAGGATATGTTGTCAGTGCCCTGTAGTTGTGCAGCGTGAAGTTTCTCCGCGTTTCACATATATTTTCAAGAGTTATGGCCCTTTTTTCTTTAAATTTGTGTGAATTGGGACTTGTCCGGGCTGGATCTCGGTTAATATTGTATGGACAATTTTGAAATTTGCAGGATATGTTGTCAGTGCCCTGTAGTTGTGCAGCGTGAAGTTTCTCCGCGTTTCGCATATATTTTCAAGAGTTATGGCCCTTTTTTCTTCAAATTTGTGTGAATTGGGACTTGTCCGGGCTGGATCTCGGTTAATATTGTATGGACAATTATGAAATTTGCAGGATATGTGGTCAGTGCCCTGTAGTTGTGCAGCGTGAAGTTTCTCCACATTTCGCGTATATTTTCAACAGTTATGGCCCTTTTTTCTTCAAATCTTTGAGACTTGTAGGGCTGGATCTCGGTTAATATTGTATGGACAAGTATGAAATTTGCATGATATGTGGTCAGTGACCCATTGGTGTGCAGCGTGAAGTTTCTCTGCTTTCGGTTATATTTTCAAGAGTTATGGCCCTTTGTTTATCAAAACTAAAGTGAATGGGATATATTCATTTGTCCAGGCTGGATCTCAGTCCATAACCAATTTGGACCAGAAAAATGGCTATATTATATGTTATCCTACATTCCAAAGCAGACAACATAGGTCCTGAAATTAAAGTATGAAGTTGCCCCAAAAAGAGTGAATTGGGTGCAAAATTCAAAGTTCACTGATCGCTTCATAATTTCACCACAATATACTCCCAAGGAATGTAGGTCTCATAACCAGGTCACATTTTCGGATTTGGCGAAAGCCCTGGCGACCATCTTGCATCGAAACATCGTATTATCACTTGTTGGCTGATACTTGGAATATGTATTATGTGAGGCATGGCAAAAAAAGTGACAGAAACAGAATTTTTATAATTATCCAAATTAGGCCTCCACCAATCAATAAACAACAGAACAATGGCGGGGCAGTGTCGGATTAAAGCGGAAGGGGGGGCATACAATTGAGCAATCTCTGATTGCTTCCTTCCTGTGTTTGAATTTCATCTGAAATCAGCATCCAGAATGTTGCTAATGTTTCGCCTTGCAAAATGTCTGTCCTACTTTGTGTAACATTAGCAACATCACAATTATTCTCCAGTTTAAATATCAGAACCTTTAGAGGGCCTTTTATCCCCATTCTTGGTGTCAAATATTACAGTTCAACTTCTAAAACAACTGTGAGCATTGGAAATTTCAACTGAAGCCTCAAGAATCTGTTTGTCTCTTGTCTGTCCACAATGTGAAACATTAGCCACATTGAAACATTAGCAACACTACCAATTAGAATTTGTATCTATTAAAGATGTTAATAGACTATTTGGTTCAGCAAAACCTGACAGACCATTCACACTGTGATAAAAACACTTTTAGTTTGGATTATCTTATTTTCCTGCCCAATATCAGCTGAAAACATGGCAGCATGATGTGGACAGACATTTTGTAGCTAATGTTACATAAGTCTGTCCACATGTAACGTTAGCAACCAATGGAGAATGCCAAAAATAGTGTGCTTGCAAAATCAGTTTACTAATTTTGTAATGAAAAGAACAAATAGATGAAACTGTGATAATTATTAAGGTAAAACTATCAGCAAAATCTGTTGCTTTTTATGAAATCAAAGCAAATGAAGACAGATGTCTGTCCACCGTGTCTGTCTTGTAATGCCGATTTTCACTCAAATTTCTATATAAACTGCTACAATTCCGTAAATATGCAGAATGAGATGATTTTCCTGCTTGTTTTCCTTCAAGAAACCACTGCCTTGATAGCTGATTCTGTTTTATGCGAGAAATATTTTCTTTCTAAAATGATTCTATGTAGGTAACGTTTCAAAATGTCTGTCCACCTGTAACATTAGCAACATACTTTAATGTCCATTTATTGCACTACTGAATCCTCTGGGACATAAAGAAAATAATGGATCATTAATATATCTTCAGAGTTATCATTTTAACATATTAATGTTGGCCATTGTGTGCCATAAATATCTTGAACAGTTGTTAATAGTTGTCACTTACTCAAGCATGTCTGTCCACATGTAACATTAGCAACACAATTTTAACCTAAAAAAGGAAATTTTCTCATAGTAATATTTAAATCAAGGTGTCAGCACTGAATTGTTTAGGCTTATTTGTGTAATTACATTTATATATAAACTTTGGAAAGCAGATAATGATGATAATAATTAAAAAAAGATTAATTTTAGGAAATTAATGTTGCTAATGTTACACAATGTCTGTCCACATGTAACATTAGACACAACAATAACTTTCTTCTAAAATCTTAACGAATCGGCAAATAGGTGAAACCTGATTGGATTTATGGAATACAACTCCAGGCAAATCAATATCTTCAGCTAGCCTTGGTGGACAAAATTATACTTGTTGCAAACAGAGAAAAAAAGTTTAAAAAAACGGTGTCTGTCCATCACTCAATGATGCATTGTGCGCTTTGTTTTCATCTCAAATTTATGCTTTACAACTCCAAATCATCTGTTTAAATATTACAGATCTTGGAATGCATTCCAGTTTGTAACTATGTTCAAAAGTTTTTCACTTTTCATAGTATAACTGGCAAGAAGTGAGTGAGTTGTTCTGCCATGTTAATATTGAGCTAAATTGACCAGGTTGGACAAAAGTTCTGATATATTTGATTTTGGGGTATAAATTATCCCCTTATTATTTGATTTAGAATGTTAAGATCTGTCGTCATCTTAAAATCAAATTATCTTGTAACATAGTTGAAATTTTTTGGAGGGATTTGAGAGGGACAATTTGGCCCCTATTATAATGAAATCTGCCATATGGGACTGACTTATCCAGCTGTAATCCCAAATGGAAATCAACTATCCAGCAGTAATCCCAGACCGAACTAGTCTATCCAGCAGTAATCCCATTTGGGACTGGCCTATTCAGCAGTAATCTCACACAGGACTGACCTATCCAGCAGTAATCCCAATGGCACTGGCCTATCCAGCAGTAATGCCACACGGGACTGACCTATCCAGCAGTAATCCCAGACCGGACTGGCCTATCCTGCAGTAATCCCACATGGGACTGGCCTATCCAGCAGTAATTCCACAAGGGACTGGTTTATGCAGCAGTAATCTCTCATGGGACTGACCTATCCAGATGTAATATGACACTGGATTGCAATTTGCAGCAGTAATCCCACATGGCACTGACCTATCCAGCCATAATTTAACATGGGACTGACCTATTCCGCTGTAATCTCACACAGGTTTAGCCTATCCAGCAGTAATCCCACACGGGACTGGCCTCCTCAGCCATAATCCCACACAGGATTGCCGTATGCAGCAGTAATCCCACACGGGACTGCCTATGCAGCAGTAATCCCACACGGGACTGTCCTATCCAGCATTAATCCCATACGAGACTCATCTATCCAGCAGTAATCCCAGACAGGACTGGCCTATCCAGCAGTAATCCCACTTGGGACTGGACTATCCAGCAGTAATCCCACAGGGGACTATCCATCACTAACATGGGACTGGTCCACCCAGCAGTAATCCTACACAGGACTGGCCTATCCAGCAGTAATCTCACATGGGACTGAACTATCCAGCAGTAATCTCACACTGGACTGCCCTATCCATCCTACATGGGATTAACTTTTGCCAGTAATCCCACATGGGACTAATGTTATTGTCTGTACCAGATAATCTATTCCAGACATTATTGTCTGTACCACATCACCTATTCCAGACCTTATTGTTTCCTCTACATGTATGCTTTCAATACTGCTGCACCTTCGACGGATGACCCCGCAAGGCGAGATGTTGGGGTTCTCAGAACGCTTGTTGATTTAACTTTGTTTATTGTCAGTCTTGTACATAAAGTACCATTATTGGTTATTTATTGATTTAACTTTGTTTATTGTCAGTCTTGTACATAAAGTAGCATTATTGGATATGTATCTCTCCTCATTTATTTATTGATTTAACTTTGTTTAGTGTCAGTCTTGTACAGAAAGTAGCATTATTACCCCTCGGGCAAATTTTGCCCGAAGGGTATTGTCGTCGTCAGCGTCGTCTGTCCGTCTGTCTGTCCGTCTGTCTGTCCATCTTTCTTGTGAACACGATATCTCAAGAAGAATTATAGCCAGGCATTGTGAATTCATACCACAAATGTATCTGGTGAAGGGTCAGAAGCCTATTGAAAAGGACTGACCTTGACCTATTTTATCAAGGTCAAATTCTAGTATTTGCTATATTTTTTGAAGGATTGAAGCTAGGATCTCCAAATTCATATTACTTATGCAACTGATGATTGACTAGAAGCCTACCCCAGTTGACTGACCTTGACCTATTTTTTATAGGTCATATACTGTTTATTGTGATATAACATGAAGAAATAAAGCTAGGCTTTCCAAATTAATACTATGTATACATCTGGCGAAGGTCCAGAGGTGTACTGAAGATGACTGACCTTGACCTATTTTATCAAGGTCAAATTATAGTATTTGCTATATTTTTTTTTTAAGGATTGAAGCTAGGGTCTCCAAATTCATATTACTTATGTAACTGGTGATTGGCTAGAAGCCTATCCCAGTTGACTGACCTTGACCTATTTTTTCAAGGTCATATACGGTTTATTATGGTCTAACATGAAGAAATATATCCAGGGTTCCAAATTGATACTATGTATACACATGGTGACGGACCAGAGGTGTACTGAAGATGACTGACCTTGACCTATTTTATCAAGGTCAAATTTTAGTATTTGCTATATTATTGGAAGGATTGAAGCTGGGGTCTCCAAATTCATATCACTCATACAACTCGTGACTGACTAGAAGCCTATCCCAGTTGACTGACCTTGACCTATTTTGTATAGGTCATATACTGTTTATTATGGTCTAACATGAAGAATATAGCTAGGCTTTTCAAATTAATACCATGTGTACATCTGGTGATGCTCCAAAGGTATGCTGAAGATGGCTGACCTTGACCTATTTTATCCTTGACCTATTTTATCCAAGTCAGATTCTATTTAGTACAATATTCTATGAAAGATATCTACATTGTACAAATTTATATCACTTATGGCTGGACCTGAAGACTAATGAAGAATATCACTGACCTTGACCTATTTTTAAAAGGTCAAATTCTATATGTTAAGTTTAAGATCTCCAAATTCATGTTCCCTATGCGATTAGAATTGACTTGAAATTTTTTGAAAATGACTGACCTTGATCTATATTTCCAAGATAAAATTACTTGATTGGATTACAACCTTCTTAAAAGAGTATATTTAGAGCTAAGAATTCGGTCATGCTCTACCAGAACCTCCGGCCTTGGCAAAAGCTGAACTACATTCAACCCTACTAGATCACATTTTTGTTATCTAGTTCTAAAAATACACTGATGATGTTATGCAATGCATGATTGCTGGGTGTAGACAATAACTGATAGCCGAGGGGTATTGAAGCCCATGGGCTATTTTTGGATATGTATCTCTCATTTATGTATTGATATAACTTTGTCTATTGTCAATCTTGTATATAAAGTAGCATTATTGGATATGTATCTCTCCTCATTTCGATTATGTACAAGGAAACACAGATGAAGGCAGAAAAAAGTGTCAAGGCAAAGTGGGCATGTATATATCATTGATAGTATTGTTATAACCATGGTTACACATGTATTCCTCATATTCTCCCACATATCTACTGCTGTTAATTCAGTTGTTTATCTTTTTCTTAAAAACTTTACATCCTGGTTGAAAGTTTGTTGACCTATCCCTGCCATATATCAGAAGACAGGCATCAGTATTTGATGTGTGTACCTGGGTCAAGGAGTGAGAAAACAAACCAAACTTTCTGACATGGCTTATCAACAGGCATTTGACCTGTTTGTTTGAGGTATGACTTCATAAACACTCACCTGTTGTCTGCCCTAAGTGGAGAAGTTTAGGCTTATTAAAACCTGTTGTTCATTCATCATCACCTCACTGTCTGCAACATAATCATACCCCTCCCCCAAAGTTGGTCTCGGGGTATTGTCATCATCATGTACGTCTGTACATCTGTGTTCCCGTTGCCACGATACCTCAAGCTCAAGAATAAATATGCCTAGGAGCACCAAACTTACAGCACACATTCATGTTGTCACATAAAAGAAGTATATTGAAAATCAGCAAGACTGACTCATATTTTTCCAGGTCTCTCGGTAAAACTGTGTCCGGTTCCACAAATTGGTTGTTACCCTCATAACGAAAGAAGGGATATGCCAAGGAGCACCAAACTTACTTTACAAATGCATATGGTCTTAGAGCAAACTGAAGCCTAGTCAGTGAGATTGACTTAAATATTTTCTGGGTCACTGGGTCAAATTTGTCCTTTGGTCACTGGTTGCTTATTACCACCACATTCCAAGTATAATAAGACCTAATTTTTTTTTCAAACTCTGCCAACTTGTCACCATTTAATCATCTGAAGAATGACTTTGCCTTGGAGAACCAAACTTGCATAACACATGGATGTGATCATAGAGCACAAGTCTATCGCAAAGTGAAAGTTGTTTCTTTCATCACCAGTTAGTTATAGTGATAAAACCTATACGTTTACTGCAATGCACACATTTTTGTGATCTCGGGCCTCCGCCAAAATTGGCATCAATTGGAGTGTTATGATGATGTGCATATATGTCTGTCTCTGTTGTGTTGTTACCACTATATCATATATGTCTGTCTCTGTTGTGTTGTTACCACTATATCATATATGTCTGTCTCTGTTGTGTTGTTACCACTATATCATATATGTCTGTCTCTGTTGTGTTGTTACCACTATATCATATATGTCTGTCTCTGTTGTGTTGTTACCACTATATCTCAAGAATATACGGCTCAATTTACCCTATATTATCTGGGTCACTAGGTTAAGGTCAATTGTGTCACCAATATTGCCTGTTGCCAGCAAACATTTGTCTGTCAATCAGGGCCCTATTTGAAACCTCTAAAGCCGAGGGGTTCTCAGTGCTTTGCACGTTCAAGTTATTTTTCTGCTAATTGTCTAAACACATTGAGAGGCAAGGAGGAGGGGCTTGGTGTTTATGTATAAAACTAAATTTACTTCCCAGTTGATCAAGGTACTCATGTTCATGCCGGTACAGCCTTGGAGACAATTTCTGTAACAATAGAAGAAGAATAAAAATTACAAGGGAAAGGTGCTCGGTCAGAGAAGAAGAAAAGTTGGCTTTTTAAAAAAAATGTAGGCAGGATGGATCCAAAAATTATCAAATAAAAATACAAATTGTGTAAAGAAAGAATTGAGGTCGAATGTTTTAACATTTTGTTGTTGAATTTAAAATACCCAAGAAGGGTAGATTCTTTTGTTAATGTGTAGAATCCTACAATTCAGCCAGTTTGTTACATCACAATTATAGTGTTATCGATACATCAGAAAGCCCTGTAATTGCATAGACCATAAAAAAGCAAACAGCTTCATGCCTATAAACACATAATAAATATTATTACTTATGCTGCTTGATGAACATTTTAGTGCCATCCTCTAATTTCATGGTATTAACTTGACTCTCAGGTTTCCCTATCAAGTGTTAAATCTGTTTTGATGATAACATACTTGACTGCACATTAGCATATCAGTTACTCCGTCAGAGAGTTGTTACACTATGGTATTAAGCACATTGAGGTTATTTTGATTAGACAAGTTTTCCAGGTTATTTTGACCTGACAATTTTTCTATTGAAGTTTTGTAGTCGGGCAGTCTGACATTTAAGTGGTAGAACTTCGCAATGTTAGTAGCCATCAGTTTGTGTACCAGACTGATAGGCAAGCTAGCTTATTGTCCAGGTACTCAGTGCGTCGGGTTTACAAAATGCAGAAGAGATAAAAACTCACTCCCCTAGACAACATTTGGAAGAGTATTTTCTGGGTGAAAAAGAGTGTTTTCATAGTCCCTAGTCCATAGGGATAAGGAGAGCTGTTTTTTCACACTTCTGTTGAGTTTTTTCACTCAACTTGCACAAAATTGAAGTTAATCATTTAAGAATATAGCTGCCGCAATAGCACCAGCAGGGTGGACAGCTATAAGAAAATATTTTTAAGCAGTGATAACCGGACTATTTTCGACCTGAATTTGCCAAAATTATCAGAAATTGGAATAGTAGGATAATTTTATTCATATTTATCAAATTGACACCAGTTTACACTTGCCAGTGCTCTCAGGGCAGATCAATATTTAAATGATAAACTTTAATTCTGTGAAAGGATTTATTTTAATGGTTATTGTCCAGATCAGAGCCAAAAAGCAATCTTAATTATCTTTCTGTTTTACTGTTTTGTTTCCTTTTCAAATTTCTGGCATAAATACGAATACATGTACAATGAGAATGTATTGACTGTCATACGTATGTACGAGAGGACTGGATCACCCTGTCTATGTCACCGAGTCTCGATGCCCTTTTTTCAGTGCAGACATGTTCAGGAATAATTGATTTTAACTGGCTGACTCTCTGTGTGACATGGGGCCGCTGATGGCAAACTGACTGATAATACTTGAAGGAAACTGTCTAGTACATTTGTGTAAATATTGAGGACATTCATAGAAACTAAACAATTGAGCGCAAAATGTATGTTCATTTACAGTGTATCTACACGAATATATATTGAATATCAGTATTGAATTTATTTTGAAGGAAATATGTACTATTAACATGAGTTTATTGGATGGTGTCTGTATATTTAATATAATTATGGGGGGATTGTCGCCGTCATTAACATTCGTCTGTCCGTCCATCCGTCTGTCCATCACACCTTTCTCATTACCAATTAAGATATCTTTAGAACGACTTACCCTAGGCACACCAAACTTGCAGTGCACATCCATATGCTCATGACACAGAACCCTATTGAATCTGGACCCGAATGGTTAGAAACTTTGGCAGCCATCTTTATTTTATGTGAAACCATCACAGCTTTCTTGTTACCAAGATATCTTTAGAATGACTTACCCTAGCCTAGGGTGGCCTTCCACAAGCCTCAGAAAGTAATGGCCTCTTGTCTACTTCATAATACGATAGACTGCATGTGTTGTGCTACATCATAATTCTTCTTGTCTTCTTAATTAATACTAATACCATCCTATTCAGAATTCAGGTCGTTGGCTGGCTTCGTCTACACGGTAATAGGGATCATGGAGTAAATTTTGTCCCGCCTGAGTTGTGCCCCTTTAAGGTGCCTAAAAATCAGGACTCAAAATACCGGAGCAGGGAACGTGAGAATGAAATTTAATTGAAATCGTTCTTACAGATTTTTCTGGAAATTGAGCCGAATTTGACCATTTTTCGACATACATGTAAGGGGTTTTCTAGGAAAAATGAAGCAAACATGGAATATTCGAGATTCTTTTTTCTATTAAATAGCAGAAAATATATAGGCTAGAGGGCAATCAGCGCCCTCTACCAAGGGGAGATAACTCTATAATAAACACTTCCCTGCATCAATCTGACACTATTCGTTAATAGTCTATTTATCTTAACTGACAAGACAGTGAGAAAACCTATTCTCACTACACCTATGAGTGATTTGGGTTGAAGATTTTTTAAAACAATTGGTTGCCGAAAAACGGACCCATGGTCTGTTCCCTGCCGAATGAGAGAATCTCGGGAGTGCACCCTAGAAACAACAAACTTGCAGTGCACATCTATATGCTCGTGACCCAAAACCCTATTGAATCTCGACCCGATTGGGTGGAAACTTTGGTGGCCATCTTTAATTTTTGCGAAACCATTAATCTTGTGTATCTCTGATACCATTTAAGTGTTCTATACGAAACTTGGTATAGAGCATCGATGTATCAAGAGACTTGCAATGAATAACCACATCAGTTCCTCTGAGTGGCGGGAAGGATGGGCGGCCATCTTTAATTTATGCAAAATCATTAATCTCTTTCTCTGATACCGTTCAAGTTCTCGATGTCAAATTTGGTATACATCATCGATGCATCAAGAGACTTATGATAAATGACAATTCTGGCTTCTCTGATTGGGCGGAAAACTTGGTGGCCATCTTTAATTTATGCAAGATCTTTAATGATGTATATCTCTGAATATGTGTTCTATACGAAACTTGGTATACAGCATTGATGTATCAAGAGACTTGCAATGAATAAC
This sequence comes from Hanleya hanleyi, assembly GCA_036873755.1. Lineage (NCBI taxonomy): Eukaryota > Metazoa > Mollusca > Polyplacophora > Lepidopleurida > Hanleyidae > Hanleya > Hanleya hanleyi. The sequence goes on from JAVTVY010007736.1 coordinate 24,937, forward strand.
CACATCAGTTCCTCTGAGTGGCGGGAAGGATGGGCGGCCATCTTTAATTTATGCAAAATCATTAATCTCTTTCTCGATGTAAAATTTGGTATACATCATTGATGCATCAAGAGACTTACGATAAATGACAATTCTGGTTTCTCTGATTGGGTGGAAAACTTGGTGGCCATCTTTAATTTATGCAAAATCTTTAATGATGTATACATGTATCTCTGAATAAGTGTTCTATACGAGACTTGCATGAATGAATAACCACATCAGTTCCTCTGAGTGGCAGGAAGGATGAACGGCCATCTTCAATTTATGCAAAATCATTAATGATCTCTATCTCTGATACCGTTCAAATGCTTGATGTAAAATTTGGTATACATCATCGATGCATCAAGAGACTTATGTAATGAATACCGGTTCCTCTGATTGGATGGAAACCTTAGGGACCATTTCTAATCACAAAATTTTTGATAATCTGTATATTTGTCACTTGACTGCTTGGTGTTCCTGACATCTTGGTTCAAATTAAATACATTATGCATGGCTGGAGCCCAGATCCGAGGGCCGGGTTTTCAGATGCGCAGCTTGGTATTCTCTGTTTGAACTCGGCCTTTGTCGAAATAAACCCAGATCCCATGAGGGTGGCATGTCACTCTTGAAGGAAAGTAATTGTCCTTGGTTGACTGTTATTTTAAATTGACAATTGGATAAACAGAGCTAAAGGGCAAATGTTCATGGATGGAGGGCTGGTAGTGTACAGGCCTACATCATGGAGGATCTCTGAAATTGGCCTAGGGGTGAACAGTTTCACCCATTCTGATAATTTCACACTTACAATATACAGTACAGGAAAGAATTGAGCTCAATAAAAATCGACCCGATCTTGTCCCGATCTTTTCACCATGTTAACATCATGCTGTCCCGATTTTGACCTGGTCTTGTCCCGGTTGAAAAATCGGGACAACATCGTGACGGCATCATGACGACCTGATCATGGTCCGATCTTGTCCCGATCTTGTCACCATGTTGGTCCGATGTTGTCTCGATTATTTGTCCCGATTTTCTCACCCGCTGATTCTCTTCCCATTCCTACATAGTAACTTGGAAACCCTGGCACTAACATGTTGTACAATTGAGGTTATTTTTCTGATCCGTAAAGCTGATATGCTGGGGCCAAACAACATCCCGTACGGCCTGTGGCACTGAGTAATGTTCACACCCACGTGTCGAGTCTCCAGCGCGTCAAAAAGAACATAAATCTGCATGGTACATGTTTGGATATAGTGATCAAACATATTTTCATTTGTATTTCATTTCTTGTCATCTATCGACACAATTCGATTATATTTCGTTCAAACTCTGTTCATCCTTTTGCGTTCATTCCGGTTCGTTCTCATAAATGTAAACGATCGTCGGTCACATTCACGGAGAACAGTAGTCACGGATTTCCAACTTCAAGAAAATAACGAAGATCGATCTTCATTATCCCCAGATTCACAGAGATATATGTTTCTTCTTTCTATTACAACGACGTCTGCACAAAAGAGTGCTTTCTCCGAGGTCCGCGTGCTGAAAAACAACAAGGTCAACATCAGGGAACTATTCGGTCTTCAATTTCACATTCCGGTTTTCTCGCGCAAAAAGTGAATGCTTTATGCAAGAATTTCTTCCATTCACTCTAGATCTGTATTCTATTTGCGTTCCACAATATGATCTGTTATGAACTGTTTATAAAATTGGGCGATATGAGAAAAGAAAAAGTTATTCAAAATTGTTTAATAATATTTTTTATCAGAATATTTATCTTATATATTCTTCTGTGCTATCGGTAAAATTATCTTGCATTCTTCTCGTTTGTTATCACATTAGTCTAGACAAATTTTTAGTATTATGTAAATATTTAGGAAGAATGGGCTAATAAGTTTTTTCATTACCGTGATATCTTCCGTACATAAGCGAAGGTTTCCGCACCACAATTGTATTGAGGACGGAAAACATCATCGGAATGTACCTTGTACGCCTGGATGAGAACGAATCTTTTTAATACCATCCAGGATAATATTAATTAAGTATTTTCTCAAATATTTTTCCTTTTGTTAGACCCACCTGATTACATTTCGATTTTTGATTGATTGAAATTGTAGTCCGCTTCCCATTCGGATTTCGCGGTCCATCAACAAAATGTTTCATTTAAATTTCACGGTACATTTCTTCGTTCATTTAAGATCTTTTGCAGTGCTAGATATTAAAATAAATAATTAAATAATAAATAACAGTGAGAGAGCAGAAATGGAAGTACTAAAGATTCCATTTCAAGGTATGTGGTATTTTATATTTTCTCATGTCTCGCAAAACGGGATTCATTTTTTGTTAATTTGAGCTCTAGGCTTAATTTAAAGTGTTACTATTATTGTATTGGTTAATATACTCTAACTTCGTAATGGGGATTAGATCTGCATGTACCCCATGTGAAATGTTGCTATTATTTTATTCCGTTGTTATGTATTGCGGGGGGACTCTTAATTCTGAGTAAAAAAAAAATTATTCATTCGTCTCACAAACAAACAAAAGCCACGGACTATAACAGAATCTTGGGACAACAAGCCATGTAGTTGTTATTTTCCTACGAAGTAGGCTACAGATCGCAAATTGTCCGGTAATGAGTCAGTCCATACGAATTCTTTCGTCGGCAAAATAAGGAGAACCGTTGACATTAGAACCTTGATTTTTGGCATGAACGTGCATTAGGGCATTGTTACCAGCAAGTTCTGAGCTGATCGAATTCTGATGAAATTTGATTTATAATTAATTTTTTATTATTTATTGATGACTCGAGTGCACTGTCATGCCCATCAGGAACCCTTGGCTGTATTCTTCTCTGTGACTTTTAAGCGCCTGGGACTAACTTCGGCCGCCCAGCACTAAAGCAAAAAAAAAAATGATGCGCCCAGCTCACGAAAATATCAGTAACTTTAATGGTACTTGCCAAAATATGTCGGCATTATACGTTTCCAGGTAGCTCCGCCATGTTTTCCCTAATAGTCCACGAACATCTGCCGTAAATTGTTGGAAATATTCGGGAACCCTCGTGATCATGCTGGTCGCTGTTAGCCGGTGGTATTGCGGAAGGCTACCGAAATCCCAGAATCTCGCGTCAGGCGAGCTGTATATGCCACGATGCATGAAGGAAGCAAATCATTTGATCGGAGAATGGAGGTTGTTATTTCGTCTGCTGCGAAGTTTTACCGAGCCACGAATATCACTTGACATGTATTTTATAAATCAATGTCATGAAGCGCCAAGCAACTTTGAAAAACTTCTTCTCACAGAAGCGTCAGAGGTCCAATGAAGGTAAATCTTTTGTTGGCTTTCGGTGGTCGTTCATGCCAAGAAAACTGTGGTCCGTTTTGCCCCAGCGTTTTATCGCATTTAATGAGTATCAGTTACCACAACCGAGTCCTGTCCAGCTAAAAATACCCTGTCATTGATCCACATTCCACTATGCCACATGGCCCTATTACTGAGGTTAATTTTAACGTGCTTCTGGGACAACTCCACAGCTCTGAAAATGATTCTTGTCCGAGAGCATAGGCCTACTGCATATACCCTCAAACAATCAGCGCTGTTCCCATAACTTAAATTGTTAAACCATATCATTGAAATAATATAGCAGAAAACATTGCTGTAAGTTATGATATGTACACTATGACCAAAGACATGTTCATAATGTGCTAATCGGATAGTTAGGACAAACATGCATCAGAGAGTGTGTGACTTGGGTTCAAGGGTTAAGAGTTTGGAGGGAAATATAATTTTGACAGCAGAAATATGACCCCGCCATGTGCTGATTAGAGCGCTAAAACAGGGTAGGCTAAATGGACCCTTTTCAATGCAGTATTTCTTGGCATGTGTTGTTGTTCTAAAACGTCAGCTTCCAAAAAATATTTTAATTATATCTATATTAAAAGCACACATGCATGTGTGCGCTCGCTCGTACGTCGTAATCAGTCTATTAGATCTACATGTACTATGAGATATCTATAATATGGCTAGTTTAACAGTAGGCCTACACTTGAATCCAGTATTAAACTGGAGATTCCTGAGTAATCTATTTTTAGCCTAACTTACAGTTACATTGTAATGTTGACACACATTCCGATACCACACACATTCCAATGGTATCTGTTTTCACTCATTTGCTGGTCTTGGAATTTCGTTGAGATTGAAGGCATATTATACTGCACGTTTTATATATCCAGCCTATACAACATTGCATCATTTCTTCAGTTCAGTCATTAGTTAAAAAATGTTCTACCTCAAAAAGAAATAAAAAATGGCTGGATTTTATGAGAGAAATTACTAAATTTAAACACAACAATGACCCTATTATATGTTATTACTGAAGAAATCGATAATAAAATCATCGTTGTGTTTTCAATTCAGTAACCTATAACCAGTTGTTTATTTTGTTCGTGTGTGCTTTATTGTTCATTGATTATTATTATGTACTCTCTTCAGATGAGGTACCTTGAAGTTGAATGCCAAATAAATATATCCATGGAGAATGGCTCTCTAGTGATGCCTGATTTGATTCTTGCATTCTAACAAATCTCTGATCTTCACCTTTCTCACTTCAAATTTGTGTTTCTTATCCAGTTTCCTGTCTTATTTAGGACTACAAACATTTACTTCTCAACTGCTCTGACAGAGCATCATTCCCTACGCTAATTTAAGAAAAATCGCCTAATGCCGAGAAGGGTTCCCCGCTCTCTCGGACTCTCCCCCCAACACTTCGTGCTGTACTGCTGGGCTGATCATTCTCCAGGGTAATAGAAACTGAGGGCGATAATAGTTGCTACGCTAATGACTCACCAGCGGTGACATCTGGAAAAGTTAATAGTTTATGTCTTAAAACGTCACCCGTTGTTACTATATGCCATATTCCTCCACCTGGAGATCCACTGCAAACTAAATTATCTCCCTTGATCGGTCCCCTGGATCGTCCGCTAGGTGGCGTGCTCTCCGCGCATGTCCCATTCACTTTTTTCTTTTGCAGCCTAGGTTGCAAGACCTGTTTTGTAGAGCTCCCGTAAACAGTAACTTTGGATTGTTTTTAGACGCACTCTAGGGTTATTTTTATCTCCCGTGAGTTCTATATGAACCTACACAGTCGCACAGCTAAAGGATTTAATAAAAGAACGAATCAGGTCGTCAGTTTAACCAGTTAAAGACTTGCATTTTCTTCGTTTTTAGTGCAGGGCACAGGTGTGTTACAGCCAGGTAACATGCCGTGTATTGTGCAGACTGGGGCGACGTGACCTGGCATAGCTAGCCTATGGCGACGTATTCAATTCTGGTGACTGACCTGGCAGATGTCCAGCGGAGAAGCAGGTTTTCTTCTACAACTTGGCTGTAACGAAGGTTTTTTTTTTTCCTACCAGCGACTTATCGTTTCTTTTTGGTCAAGTAAGTCAGTATCAAGAATTGTATGAGATGTGAATCTGATCGTCAGTGTTATTCCGTAAAGACTCACATTTTCTTCTTTGTCTTTTTATGCACGGCACATTACGCTATAGGCTATTTACATGTGCCGAAGGTATAGACTGGGATGACTCTAGCTGGGCGACACGTAGTCAACTATCCAGGGCAGCCGGCAATTGAAGAAAAGACCTATTGAGAAACCAAAAGCTGACCAGGCCTTATCTTCGACTTAGCGCTAATGATGTTTCAACTTTAGCGACAACGGCAAGCCCACATATATACAGCCCAGTGCCGCAGTCTTACAGTCAACGGGATTTTTAAAAGACAAAGTGCAGACCAGTCAAGTCCAAGCACGGCGATACGGATTGCTGCGACTGCATCGGTTGAACAGATCACGGATTCTACTAGACGGCCCGTCACAGACACGGATCAAGCCGAGTCCCGGATAACAGTTCCCGTTTATCCAAGTCTCCACAAGCCAACGAAGAACAGTCTTCTAGCAGGGACCCGTTCAAGGAACGCCGTATCCCGGAGACACAGACGGACTCGACTACGGTAGTTCGGAGATCAAGACCACGGACTTCATCACCACAGCGGGACCCCGACATGAATACAGTTTACCGGGATCACCGTTACAGAAGTCACACCCCTAGACGGGACGCCGTGAGACGGACAAGTTTACAGATTCCGATATACGGCCCTTTACAGAGAGCCGTATCACGGCACCTCGGGAAGGAAGCATATCCAGAGCCATACCACGGAGCGGTTTACAGCACGGATGTTTCCAACGCACCGAGTGTATACATCTGACAAGTCACGGACTCAAGTGGAACGGACTTATACAGATCACCGGGTTTTCCACGTCTACAGGACCCGGACTTATAAAGAACAGACTCAGCTAGAACGCCGTGAGCCGGCTTCTACTTTCAACTTGGACCCGTACCATGGAACCGCCTATGGAGCCGTACCACGGAACCTCGGAGCTACGGAGCCGTACAACGGAGCTGTACCCTGATATTACGGCAACAGATCTCGTAGACCCGGGACTCCACATCCAAGAAGATTCTGAGCTATGTAGAAGGGACTCAACTAGAGCACTGTCAGTCAGCTTCTACTTCAACTTTTACCCGTACAACGGAGCCGTGTCCCGGTATTACGGCAAGCAGATTTCGTATACCCGGGACTCTACATCCAAGAGGGCACGGAGTTATGAAGAACGGACTCAACTAGAATGCCGTGAGTCGGCTTCTACCTCAACTTCAACCGTATAACGGAGGCTTGTTCCGGTAATACGGCGAAGTGGATCTCGTAGACGAAGATGTACATCATTACAGCACCGAGATTCTATTCCCGAACGTCATCATTGGGAGAGGTCCGTTCATCGGATGGCTCCACACAGTCCAGCCCACCGGAATCGTCACTACAGGGACCATACTCCGGAGCGACTTTGCACCAGACAAGGAAGAAACCGTTCATCGTTTTTTCCCGTCAACAAGCACGTTGCACAGATGGATGAGCAGCGCACGTACATCAACCATCACCGTATCCCGGAGCACCGGGATATACGGAGCATCGGGATTGGAGAAGTCTGGAGATCAACTAGAGCCAAAGCACAGACTTCTGCCCCATGGATACCTTCCACGGCAAGCTTCATCGGGAAGCACAGTCATCCTCTTTTACTGGGGGCGCAGGTATGCTACAGAGAGGCGAAGCATTCTGCTGAGACCTGCCGGCCTTGACTCGAAGAAAGGACCTACAGGAAGAGCTTATGCTAATCAGGCCCTATTCGACGATCTCTCGTTGAATGAAGACATGGACTTCACGAATTCGGCGAGCTCAGTTATTCAGCCCAGTGGCGCAGTTCCTATGGAAACAGCACCTGCTAGAGGCGAGGTCGACGTACAGCTAGACCAGTCTTCAATTGCGGCGACTGCACCAGCTGACCTGAGAAGGACTCTACGTCATAGCCCTGGCAGAGGTACAGATCAGGCCGATTCATCTGACATCGATTCCTGTTCTTCCAAGCCTCCGCTGGTGATGGAAGATCAAGTTTGGACAGCCGTATCCCGGAGACACAGAAGGAATCGACCACGGTAGTCCGGAAATCAAGACCAAGTCACCAGACTCCGGTATCACAGCGGGACCCCGACAAGAAAACAGCTGATCGGGATCACCGTACAAAGAAAGGCCGTGAGCTGCAGAAGCCTAAAGCCTACAAAGAGCATAGAGACGCCGTTGGACGGACCTGTACAGAGAGCCGTACCACGGAACCTCAACCTGGAACCAGTTCTCGGAGCCGTACCCCGGAGCGGGTTACAGCACGGACATCTGAGAAGTCACGGACCCAGGAAGAACGGACTTATACAGATCGCCGGGATTCCGCATCCTACAGGACACGGACTTACGGGGAACGGGAGCAGCAAGAACGACCTAGGTCAGCTTCGAGTTCAAGTCATACCCGTTCCACGGAACCGTATACCGGTACTGCGGCAGACAGATCTCGTAGACGAAGCCGATCCCTAGTGCCACGTTAAGATTGGGAGAGGTGCCGGACGAGGCGACGGTCCCGTTCATCTTATATAGAGCTTCGAAGGCGCCGTTGCAGGGGTTTCTCGCCAGAGCGACCTTACGTCAGGCGGCAGAGGAGTCGTTCACCGGTTTCCCATCATCGGCTACAGCGCACGGACTCGGGAGATCGGGCTTATACCCGTCGTCACCCTAGCCCGGGTCATCAAGAGAAGACCGAGCATCGGGATAAGGAAAAATCCGGAGATGCAGCCATGGATCGGAGCCGTCCCGCAGAGCGGAGCGGGCAGACGTCCGTTCTAGAAATACCTCCGACAGCAACCATCACCACGGAAGAGGTTCCTGCAACGGAGGCCCGGGAGATTACTCGACCCCATTCTTCTAGCAGTGCGGAGTCTGGCTCGGATGATGAGGACCATGCACGACGTTCCACTTCTGCGGCATCCTCATCTCAGGTTTCAACCCCCATCCTTCGGGCGGAGGTAGAACGGAATACCGAGGAAGAGATGTCCTTCAGGGCCAGGATAGCGGCATTACACGAGTTGGTTCCTGAAATGCTCAAACTAGCGGTTGGCGAAGGCAAGCAGCTTACCGACCAGCGTCCAGATATCACCCGTAATGGAGGAGGCTTACAGCAGCATCTCTCTACGGACTGAATAAGCCGTCTAAGGAAGAAGCTTTGCCTACATGTCCACCATCTCCGGCATCAGACGACTTGTGTGTCAGCATGGATCGACAGTGCAGGGCTCAGAGGGCGCTCCTGGAACCTGGTCCGTATAGGGCTACATCCTTCACGGAGACAACTTACCGTTCAAGGCCCCGAAGCCGGACCTGGATCTTGACAGACTGTTGAACGTCACAAAGTCGCCAGCAGTTGTACTCCATCAGAAGCAAGCTCGTGCTGTAGAAGACATGATGTTGACTCAATACAGAATTACATCACTGGTTCCTGACAGCCATAGCCAGGGTAGTCCAGGATCCAGATAAGAAGCATAAGATGGATCTTTGACTTTCTCACGGAGTAGGGAACCTGCACCGACAGTCGGACCATCAACACCATTGGATGGGACTACTACCTAGCACAGCGTTGGTGTGCTTTGGGTACTCCTCATTACAGTTTTTCTTCCCTACAACTGCACCTGAGGGCAAGTACAAGCAATCTTACGATGCTCATCCCGGAACATCGTCGCCCGCCTTTCAGAGTGAAGATGCCGGATCCGGATCTAAGGACAGAGAAGTTCACATTCATCGATGCGGAATTCACAGTTTAAGCGGTCCATTGCTCGTGCAACAGATGACCGGCACGTGGGTACCACGACAGACAAGCAACGCATCATCTTCCTCAAGGATATCTACGTTGGAAGATGGTTTCCCCTGAAGGTAGTCAACTGCGTCAAGTTTGGGGGGGGGGGGAGCAAGATCCCAGTCTCTGGAAACATCTACACTGGTCCTAGCAGTACAGTATCAGCTATACCTGGTTACAACACCATGTGTTTCACATCACTGCAGGGTTACCACCGACAACTTCCTCCAAGTCCTACAGGGGTACTACAACCGGAAGATCATTTTTCTTCTATGGAGGCGCCGGGACCCGCAGCAACCGAAGTAACAGCAAGCTATTACCTACTGTACAGCCGCTTCAAGGCCGGAGGATGTACTATGTTGGAGGGCCTCTGGTCAACACTACTTCTGTTCCAGCAACAGCTGATCTTTTCTTCAGAAGCTGTACCAGGACAGGGAATTCCAGTCAAGTAGTATACAGGGGTATCCCTCAGCATCATCCAGAGTTGTCAAGTTCACCCACGGAATCGACCAGATTCCAGCGTTTCGGCTTGCCATGACCTTCGCCTACAGCCTCACCGAACATGCCAGTTACTACCCGAGAAGAGTTGGATATGGTACTGGGGCATTCTTATGCCTACCATTCGAGCCAGTTTAATCAACTGTAGTCAAGATTCTGTTCTACAGGACAGCTCCATGACAGTCTTCACTCCGCAATCAGAGCATTACGCAGTGGAATGCAGTTCCTTGACAGGATGACAGATTGCTCAACCAGATCTTTTCATCCAACTCCGGAGTTCGTCGTCTGGAACAATTCCGCACGTCAGGGACCAGACATTCTGAGACTGTACCAGTTTCCAGCATTGACAGATTTCGTGTACCTGCTGGAAGAGAAGAGCTTTTAGATCCAGTCGGAGGCTTGGGACACTCTTCATACAACTGAGAAAGGGGTTCCAGCTGCCTTTCTTCCTTCTTCACTTCTAACAGACCCATCAGCGGACGTTAACAGTTCATCATCATTACATCGGTGGAGGAAGACTGCCGTCTGGGTTAACCAACTCGCCATCTACGCTCCTACTCCTTTATGAAGACATCGTCTCACAAGATTAGAGCCAGCGTGACGTCTGAGCCACTTCAACTCACGCTGAATGCTATCTTCAGGCGGGTCTATACAGACAATAGGATGGCTACACTGAACCTACTGCAGTGTATAATCCACTATTCCTATCAGGAAAAAGGGGGGGCGCCGCTCATGCAAGCAAGATCCCGACAATCCGGCAAGCATAGAAGACAGACCACGTCGGAGACGAAGGAGACTTCAAGGCATCACGATGGCATCTGATTATCTAGCCGGGTATGCGGGCAGATGGTCGGAATACATTCCCCCACTCACCGCACTACTCGTAATACCTTGAGTTCCCTACGCTTCAATACGACACGGGAATTATCTTGATATTACTAGGCATATGAGATTTACAAAATCAGAACAGGGCGTGCTCCGCTCAATCCAAAGCAAGCCACAAGGCCGGCTACCCAACCCCCACTGTTGGGAGTCTGGCATATAGTAACAACGGGTGACGTTTTAAGACATAAACATGAAACATTTATAAATAATGTTATTGTTTATTATTAAAACAAACCCGTTGTTACGGTTTGATTTACCCACCCATCCTCCCCGCTTGGCTCGGCCTTCACACAAAACAGGTCTTGCCACAGCATGGAAAAAAGTGAATGGGACATGCGCGGAGAGCACGCCACCTAGCGGACGATCCAGGGGACCGATCAAGGGAGATAATTTAGTTTGCAGTGGATCTCCAGGTGGAGGAATATGGCATATAGTAACAACGGGTTTGTTTTAATAATAAACAATAACATTATTTATAAATGTTTCATGTTCCCACTGTCAATTAGAGACGCTATATAAATTCTCTCATGGTAGCACACAGGGCCCCCAAGTCATCTCTCGAGTACACACTTAAATTATCTCAAACCCTATTTCGTAGGTCCAGTGACGTTAGTCACACTGCCATGTAGTATTTTGAAAATCAATTCATCTGTAATCACAAATTCGGTAGACTATGGAAGTGAACAGTAGGTGATCACACTTTAAAAGCACCCCACGGGTAGGAGTACGTGGTGCGGCTGTTTTCAGGGGCATAGCTCTGCAGGGTCAAAGTTCGCACATTTGGACCACGTGGGGCTTTTCGCCGCGGGAGTAGAGAAAAAGACCTGCTTCATATTTCTTTATCTATCTAAACAAATTACAATCAGTACATTTTGTAAACATTTAACTATACAGGTTTCTGAGCCATTCTGTCAGTCACCCAACTTTATTCACAGGCAAACATGTACGGCCGATTAAAGTTTAACTGCAGCAGCGGGCAGTCCACTGCGGTAGTCTCACTCCGTCACTGCGGTAGTCTCACTTCGCTCACTCTGTTCGGTTCATTTCGTTTCGGTTATTTCGTTTCGGTCAAACTCCGTTCATATTCTGGTCATAATTCGTTCAAACTTCGTTCCGGTTTAAAAATTTTGCGGTCATATTTTAATAACCGAACCAAAACGAACCAAACGAGTGTAAACATTAACGCAATTGCCTCTGTATTCACATGTCACGTAGGTGATTGTAATTTGGAGATCGCATTGCTCGCGGCATTTTATGAAATTAAAAAATGCTATATCGACTCAACTTCTCCATTTTGTTCAGAGGAATGGGGACAAATATTGGACCATCACTGGGTCGTCATCGTGTTAACAACATGACGTCCCGATGTCGTCTCGATGCTGTCCCGATGTCGTCCTTGTAACAAGACCGGGACAAAACAGGGACAAGATCAGGACAAGAATCGGGTAATCATCATGTTAACATCGTGACAGAATCAGGTTGTCATGATGTTAACATCATGTCAGCCAAGTATTGAGTTCATTTCTTTCACGTACTGTACATGATATACCGGTATATGAGTAGGTTGAACTATGGCGATAAGAATTTTATTTTGAATGGCCCCATTCTTTTGCCCTTGGCTGATTTGAGACACTATATTACATGTATTTGGCCCCTAGTTTAGAGTATCAAGCCCTCAAAGCTGATAAATCTATGAGTTACAATCACTGATAGATTTTATCCCCATTTATATTGGGGTGTCAGTTCTTTCCTTTTATGCTTGTGCCAATCTTGTTCATTGAGCTTTTATGATGTGATAAATTTCCACTGCATTCCTCCAGTAACATGTGCATGTATAAACATATATAGTGTATTCTACATCTACATGAGGTACATGTACTGTAGCTTCTCAATGATAAGACCATCCACTGTAATATTTGTGTTTCGGGATTAATTTTTTTGTTTTTTTTGGTCAATTTTTGACCTTTTTTAGGTACTGCTGAAAAAGTAGAAATAAAAAAAAATGCCTACCCAAACTTTTTTTTATTTTGGTAGGGTTATGGAAAACAAAAATATTATTGTGGACCGCCTAAAGGAACCTTTTGCTTGGTATATTGGACATGGTATATAAAGTTGGACATATATACAGTAAAGAAAACACTCTAATAATTCAGTCATCTTATTAATATTTCATCACTCTCAGAATTTGCCTCAAATATTGATCAGTCAATGTAAGAATTTTTTTTTTATCATTTCATCAACATTTTGTTCTAATAAATTTGATCACCCAAATATATAGGGTGAGAAAATGTATGTCCCGTGAATGTGATACTATATTCACTGCATCATGCATGTTAACATATCACTTCAGTATTCCATTTTTTAAAGATATCCAATTATGATGAATTCTCTATTAAATCAAATAATATCTCTATCATAATTTCATCATTCCCCCCCCCCCCCAACACCACGAACACATTTTGTGTAATTTTTGATCAAAAGTTCTATTTACTTGGATGATGGTCACAATCTATTGTTGCGGTATCACATATATGTTGCAAGTGGACATATGCTAGTTCTTTATACATGTGTACATGTATCATACATTTTAATAAATCATAATAAATAAATTGGTAGTAGTATTTCTAAATTATGTCTTAACTAAGGAAAGTTTAATATTAGCTTTCCTCTCACAAGGTGGATTTGAGAGTATGGGAGTTGGTTACCATGGTTACTCTGATATAACATAACCAACACCTTTCATAGACATCTAACACGTACCTCTTACTTACCTTGTTACATATATGTATATGTGTTTGGGGCGTTGTGCACTTATGCCCACTTCATTTCTATTTTGTTCTGTTTATTTGCTCACACCTTCAGACTTTGAACAGGCAAAGTGAGGTGTGATTTGTGGTATTTTTTTCTGTTTCACAGATCAGTTGATGATCAGTTTTTACCCCTCGGCCAACTTTGGCCTAGGGGTATTGTCGTCATCATGTACGGCTGTCCGTCCGTCCGTACGTCCGTACGTCCGTCCGTCCGTTACCGCGATATCTACAGAACCGTTTCATGCATGGCAAACTTGTTACATCTATTTATCTTCACGTAAGTCAGAAGCCTATCGAAAATGAGTCACCTCGGACAATATTTTGCAGAGTTATGCCCCTTTTTACAAATACAAATCCATTTATGATTTGTTATTGTGATAATTTCAGAACCGTTCCATATACAACATCCTAACGTGATACAGTTGTTTCTCTTGACCTGAACTAGATGCCTATCGAAAATGAGTCGTGTCAGAAAGTATTTTGCAGAGTTATGCCCCTTGTCTAATAAAATCCACTAATTCCTATGTTAAGTTTGCATATAATTTCTATATCATGTTTGCATACTATCACATTTATTTATTGATTGGATGACTGATTTATTGATTTATTCTCTTACACAATGCGAAGAATGCCTGAAAATCTGTTTTGAAAATGACACTAGATGCCTATCGAAAATGAGTCGTGTCAGAAAGTATTTTGCAGAGTTATGCCCCTTGTCTAACAAAATCCACTAATTCCTATGTTAAGTTTGCATTTTTTGTTTTGCTAACAACCTAACCTAACAACACTTTTTAGTTGCCACACGTCATTTTATATTCCCACCGCTTAAATGTTTCCCCCAATTTGGCTCTCTTCTAATGATTTCCATTTCAGCAATTTTAGTTGTGTTTACCAAGATATGACAAACGTATATCTATAGTGTATGTATTTATTCCAGAAACAAATTAATTTAAGGGGAGGAAAACTTTTTTTCTTTTTCAAAGAAAGTACACTTACAAAATATTTCTTCCCACAAGCCAATCAATATTTCTTCCCACAAGCCAATCAATTGGTAGAGACACCCTTACATTATAATAGCTGGGGTTCAGAGCCGAGGGGTTTCGATAGCGCAGCTTCATGTTTAGTTATGCCCTAGGAGTTATTTTATCAGCGTGCAAAGTTGAAGAATTGAAGAAAAAAAAACGCGACTTTTTTTCAATTCAAATTTGCACGCTGATAAAATAACTCCTAGGGCATAACTAAAAAAACTGTGGCACCGTTTTTTTTTATTCAAATAGTAAATTTTATTATTCAAAAAAATCAAGTTTGTCTGATGAAAACTGTAAGAGTTATTAGCGCGTCTTTTCGAAGGCCATAATATCTGAAACGATGTCATATATCGAGATATAAATCACTTGAGACAACAACAAAACAGAAATTTATCCAAATAAATAAATTCCCTGAATAAAGAACTTTCCGGAAATTTATAGTTTGTATGCATGGAAAAGATTCATTGTAGCTTAATTAAGCAAAATTGTGATGCGTGCGCAAAAGTAACTGGGAACGGCAACAGTAACCTTAAGGATTGTTTGACAATGATTTGTGATGTAATTTTGTTATTAGATATTTGATCTTTAGTTAGATGCAGGGTTCATACATTTACAGCAGCAACAAGTACAATAACTCACAACAAAGATGAGCAAATTAACCAAGTTCAGGAACAAAGTTTGGCACAGTAACGCGTGGCATCAGAACGCTGGTTCTCCCAGAAGACGGAAGTGTAATTCGTCCAGGAGTTGAACTCATTTAAGCATTTTCCAGGACTTTCCAGGTTTGCAATTAAATACCAGGAGTTTGAGGACTTTCCTGGAAGCGTACGAACCCTGGAGATATCATTGGATTTATGTTGTTCATCATTAAATAGCTGTAATATTGCTGAATGCGACATTACATAAAATTATCTCTATCTCTCTCCCTGATAGAGCAGGGAATTATACAAGATGGAAAGACGTGAAAAGAAATGTTTGCTTACTGTCGGAGTTGCTCCACAAACACGTAATGTGTGAACTCTTGTTTTTTGGGAGCACAGTAGACATTGATGCCGATGTCAATTTCCGCTGCCTTGATGTCAGCCGATGAGGTGAATCGTACACTGTACAGGGGTAGAACTACTGGCCCAAATACTTCAAATACCTACAATAGGATGAAAACAAATTTGAACATCAAAGTTTTGCTGTACAAATTTTGAGTTGTTTTAAAATTAATGCTGTAAATTTTTGCATTTAAATGTATTTATAGATTTTACCATAATTACCTGAATAAATGATTCTTCAAAAGGTGTCCACTTAATCCCAAAACATAGCTGATAGCCTTGTTTACTTACTTTCCCCAGATATTTACGGTCTTCTCTGAACAGAATCGTGTCCTCATCAAGAGCTGGAACATCTCTCTCTGACTGGATAATCACTATGAACACAATAATTATGATTCTATAACACTTGGGTCAATAACATCGAGCTAACCAGTGCAATAATTACAAGATTTACCACGGTTATGTGAAATGTACATGTGTCAAGTGCAGGTGTTCATTAGGAGATTCAATTTCACAAGTCGGATGAGGAAAGGGACGTCTGTTTTCATACAAGTAACAATCAAATAAAACAAACAAATAAATTACGAGATGAAATTTCCTTCTCAAGTTTAACTGTTGTTTCCATCGGGAAATTGATTAACAAAGCGACACAAATAGGCATATATCCACGTAATTTCCCAACAGCTGACAAAATCACTCCCCATTTGAGAGACCACGTAAACTCATCCACTGACATTGGCGTGATGCCAACTGAGACCGGAGCATCGTCCCAACATTAGTGGATGAGTTTTTTTCAAAAACAGGAAGAAAGGTTGTCAAAGTTTAAAATGTTTAATTTTCAACCTTTCATTATAATCTTTGTTGATAATTAATTTGAGTAGTGCAATAGAATAGAAATAATGTTTTCATAGGTGTGCTAAATTGTTATTTTACGCACAGATGGTGTGGGAAATTTATAAATTTTAGGGCGCGGGCTTCGCTCTTGCCGTAAAATATAAACTTTCCCACACTAACCGTGCGTAAAATAACGATTTAGCACGCCTATGAAAACCTTATTCCTTAAATAAATTCTCCAAATATTCTACACTAGTGGTACTGGAATTAGAGATAAACAGGTTTGGGGAGAAGTTTCTGTATGCTAATCGATCTATTCAGAAGCGACTGTTTAAAGCACTGGATACTATTTAATATACTAGTACTAGTATATTAGTACAATTAATTCTGCTAAATTAGTCCCAAGACTTGCATATGTGAAGCAAGTGTAATATTAGAAACGATCATCAATGTCCTCGTATGCCGCCTTGATGCTGGCCGATTTGATCTCCTGTAGTGCTGGCGCGAATACACATTTAAACCCATTGTCAGCTAATGCCAACAAGAAATCCTCATCACTATCACGGTGGGCTTTGAAAACATCAAAAATGACAATCAAATGACAACTACCTGCATGATATCTCGTGATATAGGGTTTGTTTACCTACGGGAATTCCTGTTAAGGCTGAAACAGCGGGATTGAAATAATCTGCCCCCAACAGCCAGGAGACCTGTTTGAATAACAGTACTGTAAAAAGACCACACTGAGAGCAACCACATGTGAATACACATGGCTTTGCCGTTTTTGCCGCCTCCGGTATGTATTTCCCCATCTATTAGTATGATATATTTGTAGATTAATTTTTTTCTGGCACAGAGAGAATCGCGAAAGTTTCATGTCGCGAATTTTTGAAAATTGAAAAATCGCGAAAGTTTCATGTCGCGAAAGTTTCATGTTTTACAGTAATTTATTAGAACAAGTTGACAAACTGGTCCAAACCCATGCAAATAATCCGTTATTTCAATGATTTTAGAGATTGATCAAATTTATTAGAACAGCTGATTGAATTTTGTCCTCAAAGTTGGGGGCGATTGAAATTAGATAGGGAGATTGAATTATTAGAGGGATTACAATTAACGGTTATTGATTTTGTTATATCCCTCATAATATTACACAATGGTAGTTCTCTCTCTATACCATCCTCTCACTATGACAGATCTACAATGTACTTGTACAGCAAAACCTGTCTAAACCGACACCTATCAGAGTGGACAAACACACCAGTAAATACAAGCAACTGCCATGGTTGCAATGGCCAACTTTTCCGTTGTTTTAAAACTCTCAACTATAGAAACCCTGTTGTAACCTGTGAACTGACACAATAATGTGGTCCAAAGCACTGTCTATTTAGACAGGTTTCCCCGCATAAGTAGAACTTTGGTACAACCAGGACATCAAGATAAATGGACTGACAGCCAGGACACCTGAAGCTGAACCAGTTGCAATTGTTCCTGAACTGGACTTGTGAAGAAGATGTATTCGTTCATCTCTTGGTTAGAGTACCCCTTTGATACAATGTTAAACGTTATGCCCAAATAAGAGAGAGAAAAAAACCCAAATCTAAAATAATTTTTTTTTACTTTTCTTGCATTGAGAATAATGTTCAGTTATGTTCATTGAGATTCCTCAGCAATTGAGCCTCGTATTTGAGTCCAAGCCTACCTATTTTCCCAGAATTCGGGGAAGTTTAATATTTTCTTTAATTTGGGCACATTTCCCTGCCTAAATTTTGTTGCAAATTTAGGGTAATCTAAAACTGATGGTGTTCTGAACTTCATATAACCACAAATACTTGATAATATGAGTCCTACTGTACATGTCTATCCATGAGGACTACCAGTCTAGTCCAACTATTCATTATACAGCTATGGTTGAAATTTGGAAAAGGAAATTACGTTTCAGGTATCTAATACTGTAGATGCCGCACTATTCACGGGACATTATCTTTCGCGGTTTTTGCAGGAAAACTTTTTCCGCGAAAGATAATTCCCGCTAATATAACTTCCGTTCAGGGGATAAATGCATCGTACATGGACTCAAGCCATCTTACTGGAAACCGGACATGTTGACTGTTTTAAATCCACAGGGAATGTTTTACTGTATTTGGAAAGGACTACTGGAATAAACACAGAATGGGTTGTTTAATTTACGAGATATAATTCCCACGATTAATAAAGCATAGATACAGTATCCATTATATTACCTAGAATGTCGACAATGCCAGTGACTTTACCAACCAACAGCAGTTCCTCTGTCTCATCAACCGTGATCGTCAAGTCCTCTATGGGAGGCAATTCCTAACAAATTAGAGATTCAGGTAATCAAGACGTTATAAGAAGGACCAGTATTTCACAGAACATCTTCATCTGTGCAGTATCAATTGAACTAATATTAAGAAGAATACCAGTACATGTAATGGGAAGGTGTAATGCACAACGGAATCAGAAGATAACCCAAAAGGGGTAGTTCTGTCCACTGATTGGTTAACTGGACCATAAACGACCAACAGGATGTGTCAATCACAGAATCTGATTGGCTAGTGGATACTGTGTTCTCCTGAGACTCGCTGATTTCAACACCAAAGCCTTCCAAGGCAGGAGGGTGACTTCTTCCTCACAGTGCTAGTGAGGCATATAATCCGTGATGAGTTCGGATGGGACGACCCAGAATTGGATGTATAAAAGCTGTAAAGACACATCTCCATGAAATACAGAATAAAATTCCCATGCGAATTTTGACACATCACGCACTCAAGATACCATACAGTACCATAGTACATATTACATAGACAATGATATGATATTAGTTTCAATCGTTTGCCAGCAATACAAATCATGATCTTGAAATTTTCAAACTCACATCAGGAAACACCTCTCCCCGTGTTCGAATATCTTCACGTAATTTCTTCACTGAAACTGGTGGAACACCTATTTCTTCAAGATTTCCCTCTTTTGAGGAGCTACAATATAATATATACACATGTACTGGAATATTGTAGAATTAACTGCAAAATAGTGCAAGCAAGTTACATAGATGAACAAAGAGTATGCCTATTCTCGATATCATCACAGATATATCATCATGGTTGCTATAAGATTTAATGGGGGATTTACAGGCGACACCAGGATTCCATGTTGGTAAAACTTACACAACACAAATTTTATGCATCTGTTTGAACTCTCATCCTGTTTTATCATATTTTCGTATGTTACCCGTTCACAACCCTTGCAGACCTCTCAAGGTATAAATTTGCCAAGGTGTGACATTTGAGTATATCCACTTAGGCGATACGAGCCCCCAAAAATGTGAATTTCTAGACTCCATTTCATTAAAAAAATCACATTTTTGGCTTCATATAACAGCCTACCATTATACATTTCACCCTTCACAAAGTCTATGAATGGCTACCTTATAACAAAGTCTATAAAATTTTTGAAATTACCGACTCCTTTTTCTGCAAACCGGAACAATTTTGAACGATTCTTGGTTATTTTAGAAATAATATCATGAAAATGCCCAGATGCATGAGATTTTGAAATAGATGCGTGAGAGTGCGAGGCAGATGCCAAATGCGTGAGGGTTGATAGGTCTGCCATCGACTAATTAACAGTCGGGGCATGGTAAAAATTTACCAACTCGGCACCTCTATTAAAAACCTCATATACATTCTTCATCGTCATTTTACCGTTCTTTGTTCTGTTCAGAGCAGACATCAGTTATTGTTGATAGATGTAGGCATACGTTCTTCTCAGCAACTTCATATTCCGAGGAAGCATCAGAACTGTCCCAGGATGAAGTACTGTCGCTGTCAGAATCTGTATCCGACTCCCATCTATACATCAGCACATCAGGGGCAGTAACTCCTACTTTGTCTTCTCCACTGTGTATAATGACCTCAGAAGAATCTGGACATCTGTCTGTTGATTCCACAGATGATTTGACTGTGGTGATGCACTTCTCTGCATCATTCTCAACATTGACTTCCTTCTCAATTATCAGCTCGATATTTTGGTGTTTGATTGGTTCTTTTTCATCCAAAGACTGTTTTGCATCTTCCTCTGCTTCTTGACCAATGAGAGTGCTGATGACTTGAACTTCCATTTTGCAATCTCCACTTTCATTGGTTGTTAGAGACTCTGAACGGGTCACATTTTCCGTCAGCACTTCATTTCCCACAGATGGGTTGACTGTTGCGGTGCTTCTTTCTGCTCTGCTTACTTCTTTTACTCCCCCTGGACATGTCTGAACCAGCATAAGGCTATCTTCATCTATGATTGGCTCCTTTCCATCCAATGACTTTTGTCCAACTCCCTTTGTTTCTCTGCCAATTACAGTGCCAGTTACTTGTTTCTTCATTTTACATTCTCCACTTCCATTGGCTGGAAGAATGTTGGACAGAATCAACTGTTCAGAATGCCCTGTTTTCTCTCTATCATCAGATAGATCTTGGCATTGACAATCTTCTTTATCGGCAGGTGCCTCTTCTGACTTTTTATCTGAAATTTCGCCTTCTTTCTCCATTTTCAGATCCCACCTGCAAACATTAAACATTCTTGTAGTCGAATGCGGAATTGTAAGCACATATGTAGTATATACCAGTACGTTTCCTCAACGTAGTTTACGGTACCTGTGATGAGCTAGGTAGCCCGATTCAACAATGTGAAAGTCTAATTGACTAGCAGTGTGATGCCATCATACTGAGTTATTAGGAATCCACTTAGGGGATGATATAGTGGGAAATATTGAAAGTCGTGTAATAGGAAGTCTTTTATTGAGTGTATTCTGTTTGAATGTAGCAAAATCATATATCAAATGATTCTTGTCCCATGCAAGGTCAAAACTTTGATGGGCGACCGGGTGCTGTACTGGCTGGGCTGATCAGTGTCCAGGATAACAGCTGTGAACACTCGTGTTCTGATACATGTAGGCACCGTTGTGATATGACTGAAAAAGATATTGAAACGATGTTAAATCCTACTCACTCACTCACCCTGGAAAATCCCACTGTAACATGTTTGACATGCGACTATATCTACATAAATAAAGATACAAAAAAAACAAACAAACAATTGTTCTAATGACAAAATTATATATTGTGTCTGCTACAGCAAAGATTAGGTTTGATATGAAAATTATTCTGGGAAGTATTTTTAAACAATTTTTTCTTTATCAGTAATTAATTGTCTCA
The DNA here is from genome assembly GCA_036873755.1 of Hanleya hanleyi. Lineage (NCBI taxonomy): Eukaryota > Metazoa > Mollusca > Polyplacophora > Lepidopleurida > Hanleyidae > Hanleya > Hanleya hanleyi. The sequence continues at coordinate 46,564 of JAVTVY010007736.1, forward strand.
GTCTATAAATTTTGTGTGAATAGAGCATGTATGTGGATCAAACAACAGATGTGGTTCAACTGATTATGCAGCTTCAACTCAGACCAAGCACAAGGACAAAATGTGAATGATTAGCTATAGGCCAAAATAAGTAGCTGGGGAATAAATAAAAAGAACCCAGAGCATTTCCCCCACTGCAAAATCTGGTTTACATGTACATGCACCTGGTATTAGCTTTTCAAGTCTTTACCTGGTATTTAGCTTTTCAAATCAATAAGCCACATCGTAATCCCAGAAGTAACGCAATATATCACCGCATATTCATGCCAGGCGCAGAACTGAAAGGCAGGTTCACGCACATGCATTAGTAAGCGACCCGATCGAGATGGCGGCGTTGCTGCCGCTCATGAAAAAACGCATGTGCATGAACCTGCCCTTCATTCTCGCGCCTGGCATGAATATGGGGTAATATGCATTACTTCTGGGATTACGATGAGGCTTATACAGCTTGGTGACAGGGGTGTACCTGACTGGTATTGGTCTTGGATAACTCTACCCAACTTTGAATAAAATAATCCAATAAGAGACTCTTTAATTCCTATTACAAGTCATTCAAATCGTCATCCCCTTAAACAACCTACCAAAAACGTTTACATGCAAGTCACCTGTAGAATCCAGATCCCAATTTATATTCAAATACTCAAAGCCCCAAACAAAGCTTGCCAGTCAAGAACTTATTGTAAAAATATGTGCTATATTGTTTTAAAATGTGCTATAATAGCAGTATAATACTGCTATATACTGTGTATACATATCAGCCATTCCACGGTGACTCGCGTGACATACTCACTCAGTTATTTGGTTCAGAATTATTTAATACTCACTTGTTTGGGTTACTGTGTTAATTCTATGTCAACTTTAAGTAAGAGACTTACAACACAGGGAACAAAGGTAATAATGCTGATCAAGAAAGTACTGAAATAATGAAGCAAAGTGCGTGACTCGCGTGACAGGCATGAAGACACTCGTCTCACCCGTTCATACAAACGCTAAGATTTGTGGCCCATTTTATGACTAAGTCATTCATGGAGTACAGGTAACACTGGAGGTGTATATCCAGAACATCAACTGAGGTGCCCAAGAAATTTGAAGTGTATCTCTTTATTTTGGTGCACATGGAATGATGTGACTCGCGTGACACAAAACTTGTGACTCGCGTGACATTAACTCTGATCTGAAAAGGAAACGCGCAAACTGCTTTCAATAATGAAACAAATGTTATAATATTCAAAAATTGGCATATTTGTGTTCACATGTAATGTTTTAATATTCCTATGGCTTCATCAGATTCAATTTCTCTGTTACTTGGTCACATTGTCATACATGTTCAAATACATGAGCGAACTAGTACAGAACATAGTTCTTTCAGTCCAGCTGAGGTTCACTTTTCAGTTGGGTCACTGCTGCAGCAACATGAGGTGAAGGAAAGTAATCAAATGAATCAGAGTAAGTTTTGTCCAAAACAGAACACAAAACTAGGCAATGCATAATCAAGTAGGTTTTGTCCAAAACAACACAAAACTAGTCAATACATAATCGCAATAAGGATTTCTCTTAACAAAACTAGGTCATTATATTTCAATTGTTTCAGTTAGTGTGTTAATTCTATATCAACCTTAAGCAAGAGACTTACAACACAGGGAACAAAGGTAATAATGCTGATCAAGAAAGTACTGAAATAATGAAGCAAAGTGCGTGACTCGCATGACAGGCACGAAGACACACGTCCCACCGGTGCATACATACGCTAAGATTTGTGGCCCAATTGATGACTAAGTCATTCATGGAATAATAGTAACACTGGAGGGGTATATCTAAAACATTCACTGAGTTGCTCCAGAAATTTGAAGTTTGTCTCTTTATTTTGGTGCACATGGAATGATGTCACTCGTGTGACACAAAACTTGTGACTCGTGTGACATTAACTCTGATCTGGAAAGGAAACAGCAAACTGCTTTCAATAACGAAACAAATGTATATGGGAAAACCTCCCACATGACTTTTAATCCTTATCCACTCAGTCCCATCAAACAGTCTCAGAGAAACCATCACTTGAAATAAATAGTGTCTGTGCCAGGCGCACTCAATACTGCATCTCTTGCTTTTTGGAGAGCTGTCATCAGTGAACGAAAGCTGTGCTCTGTTATTCGCTAAGTTTGGTTGAGGCATCTCACATAAGATGTCATCAACTGGTTGCCTCTAACACTCAGTATGAAGAAGCAATGGGTATGTGATTCGTGTGACAAAGATGACGTGACTCGCGTGACACAAAGACTTGGGGAACATATTGCATTAATTCAAACTAGCAAAGGAAATTTTCTTTGCTGGAATCTTAGACGTTTTTGATATATGGTTAAAAGTTCCAACTTCTGTTTACTGGTGGGTAAGAAATAAAATACTTACATTTGTGACTCCAAATAATAACAGTCCGGTACAACTCCAGAAAAGGAGACAATGGTTCATTTTAGGGGACATGCTTCCATATCTGGAGACATTTGAATTTCTTCTGGAGTGTCTCCAAATCTGGAAACAAATGAATGTTTCAAATTTGTCTCCTGATCAGGGAACAGGTGCAGTGTTTCCAGTTCAGGAGACAATCACTCTGCTCCCTATTATATACATGTCTTTAAGTGAAGATATTTGCTCACTGTTGAGAATTTATTGAAGCAAGAAATAGTACCGGTATTGCATGAGCTTCCATTATCAGTGACTGCGTACTATTTATATGTAATTTTATCAAGTTAATAAATCTTGACCAATTAAGTCCCAGTATAACTTTTGTACTTTTCATGAAAAGTTTTGAAGCGGGGGTGGGGAAGGGGAGTTTATAAATATGTCATGGAATGATGTGATCTGGATCTAGTTATTGACAGTTCTGGTGATTTTCTAATTGTTGAAGTTGCTCAAAATGAATTTTATGACCAAAGTAAACATCAGCATGAACATTTTTTCTTAAGCTTTCCATCAAATATCTTTAAAATAATCAGCCCTTAAATCACATCCAAGTATCGATAGTTTCAAATATTCCCAATGCTGTTGTCAAAGGTGAAAGAAAGTACATGTATACGTAACCACAAATTCACTGTGGGATCAC
>JAVTVY010007737.1:0-43862 GCA_036873755.1 Hanleya hanleyi
TTTTGCAGGTTAAGAGATAGCAGAAAGTCGCCAGTCGCCGCGCGCCGGAGAGGTTCACGGCGCGTGGCGAGTGGCGAGTTTCTAAAAGTCGCCACGCGACGCAAACCTGGCCCAAATAGAACACCATACGTTCTGGCTCAGAATCTGAATATTTATTCGTGGGGGATCTGCTTAGGCGACTGAGCAAGCAACTGCGTGGGGAACACCAGTTTCAACGGGGCATAAAAGGACAACCCCTTCTACTTCAAGCATTTAAACATCAAGTTTGTAGCTCTGCATGTGAATAGACAGCAGGTTCCACCACAGTCCCTCCAACCGAAATTTAAACTGCGCAATGATATCTGGAGTTAACAGAAACTCTGCAGCGACGGGTCAAGTCGATCAGGACGAAGGGGCACATCGATCGGGATTCCCGTGGTGACCGGTATGCGACCTTAGATAACGACCATCAGCGGAGTCTCGTCCAAAATCACCTCGGGACACCCCTCCCCGGCACTATAAATGTGATTTGCTATGCCGAGTTCGATTACATCATTTAAGGAGAGAAGAGACAAAGCTTTTTTTAGAACAGCCTTGTTGCTCAGTATACCTATACTATCTACAGGGAGCCGCTCCCGTGTCTGGATAATTACGATTACTCCATGAGACAAAGACAGAGGAATGTGTGGAGTAAGTCAACTGCGATGCCATCAACGTGTAAGGCATGGACAACACCATGTGCCGCAGGTACGTTTGAGGGGGCCCGTAGAGAGCAGCGTCGAGGCAAAGGATCCATCCACCCACCTTCCATCCAATTCTTGGACGGGCCCAAGGACAGTGATCCCGCCATCCCAACCCACGTTAGCGAGGAGATACACTTCAAGGATGATCCCATGGACGTACTTAGCGAGGACCCATCCAGTGAGCGAGATAAACAGGTGCAAATGATCTATGATCCGTCGATGTTTTCATCGGTACCGTCCTCTAGGAGACCTCTAGGAATTTCCGCTTGGTCGACCTCGTCCATCTCTCCAGCTATGCCGAAGCCATTTTTAAGAATCAAGCCCCAACTCAAGCAACTGCGGTATTACTATCCGAGCGTCAAAATCAACGAGCTCGAACAACTCTTCACCATCGCCAACCATGTGTCACGAGTGATTACGTTCGTTCCGATATTGACTGTGTATGTATATTTCACTACTAACATAACAACTGCTTCATCATATACCCCCGTATTCATCTCATTATTCTTCTCATTATTCATTTTGTTACGCTGCGTCGTGTGCTCGCGTCTACCGCACCTGTTCTATCTCGCTGATTAGGATACGCAGCCCCTGGTCGGGCCTCTGCGAGTGGTCTATTGTAATTTAAACTACATGGACTCGGCTTGACTGTATTTAGGGCCCATGCCTCGGCTCACTCCACGCACTGTGTGTTGGAGTCACAGAACGTCAACACGACGTTTTTATTGCCTTGCAGGTTTCCCACCTGTCCATCCTTGGATCTGATGAATAAAGGCCGAATTGGAATGCATATCTTTGTTTGTTCACCTGTCCAGAACACGGACTTTCTGCTATCCGTGACAATTGGCGCCCGATGGGGGACAGGTGTAAATAGATGATGCGCTAACCCTTTAATTCGTCAAATCACCTGTAAATGGTGTACTACAGTCCTGTGGCCCATTGTTGTTGTGACCAGTGCCGGCATACCTTTTATCCGAGACCAGCAGATGGGGTTATAAACGGCCGTAAAGTTTGCTAGTCCTTGTTGTACGGCGTGTGATTTTCCTGGAGTGCCGTCCCGAGGGTTCCAGTTCTGTGAATATATTAGTTCTGAATGTGCGCGTATCGCGTGTGGCTCAACTATTAATTCTTCAGAATCTGCAAGCGCGACTCGCGTGTGCTATGTATCAACTGACTGGAGGATTATTCGTGTTTCGCGTCGAATTATATCCAGGACTAAGAACTCTTGAACATTAACCCTTTCACTGTTTAACCCGAGTTCTCCTGTCATGTCGCGGCCTTTACAAGAATACTGTACACTTAGACGTGTCGTCCATGCTTTGATGTCAAAATGATATGAAATGCCATTTGCGGATGCGCCGGCAACGACGGAATTACCTTCTGTCTGATCAGCGGGTCTCTCAATGCATAGAATTACGCCCGCCGACGTAACGTCACTGTCACAAAACGACTGCGAACTTGGACGTACACTGCACGTCATGAACACATTGAGGAGAGAAAGCAGTGACGTGCATTGCACGTCATCAACATTGAAAAGGTTAAAGGTGTGTCTGTGTGTGCGATTTGTATGTTCTTGTGCTATTTTGATGTATTTTGTACTTTGCATTGCTAAATGTTGGGGGAAAAGTTGCAGAATTTAGTCGACAATATGAATAGGCCTATTGCAATTGTCTATTAATTCATTTAAATACGGGACAATTGGTAGATGAATTTTTGAGACGTGGATAAGTCCAGATTTCCGAGTAAATCTGGTTGGATTGTTTACATTTGATTTATTACATTGATTGTATTGAACATATTGTACTTGATAGATAGAAATGTATTTACGGCGGGTTATCGGGAACCCTCGCTTACAAAATTAAACGGTTCCGTGTGCTCGGCCTCGCTGACTTGCATCATACGCTTCATTGTTATCATATCGCCATCCATCATTAAATATCGCCAACAATTCCCACATATTGTTGTATTTCTCTGATGTATTAATATTTGTCCATTGATAACACAACCGAACAAGATATTTGGGAAGTATGGCGAAAGGAAACGGTTGGGGTGGAATGAATTCGGAGAAAAATGGGGAGGAAAATATTTCTTTTTCAGATGAAAAGAAGATTTTGGACTACCTCAATAAAACCGGCAAGTATAACATTTGTCCATCCGGCGGGTTTGGAAGCCCATCTAAACCTAGACCGTATATCCCTGAGGTAAACTCCTTATCCCATAACCCTCACACCTCTTATCAATTTCCCAAAATCTCTGTGTTTTCCGGATCTGATCCGACTCCCAAAAGTGAGTGTAACTTTGAACAATGGAAGTTTGAAGTTAAATGTCTCGCTAGGGATGACATCTATCCAGAACAGGTTTTATTACAGGCCGTGCGTAAATCTCTACGTGGTGATGCTAGTAGGTATTGTTTGTACTTCGGTGAGCAAGCGACAGTTGATACCATACTTCATAAATTAGAGGGTAACTTTGGTACCGTCACTACAGGGGAATCCCTACTCCAAACCTTTTACCTGGATGAGCAAAAGGCGGGAGAGTCAGTCGCTTCCTGGGGCTGTCGATTAGAAGGGATTCTTCAGTTGGCGATTGAAAAAGGTTCGGTAAGTGAGGGATCAGCAGAAGACATGTTGCGTACGAAATTCTGGACAGGACTCAGTAACGAAAAATTAAAGTCCGCAACAAGACATAAATTCGACACTGTAACAGAGTATGATGTATTGTTGCGCGAGGTGCGTTTTGTCGAAAATGAGTTGGATTCTGAAAAGATTAAAGGTGCGAAAGGTAAGAAGACACAACAAATACATGTTGCAAATAGTCCCTCGGATACACTTCAATCTCAACTTAAGGAGATATGTGAGAGGTTGAAGCGTCTAGAGGGTAAGGGTGCTGAAAAACCGAAATCGAAATCGAACCTGGACTCGGAATCTTTAGATGCTAATTTGCAAAGGTTAGATGCGATAGAGAAAAAACTAGATAGTGGTCAACACTCCTCCGGTCGAGGCCGCGGTCGTGCAGGACAAGAAAATAGTTCGTCACCGTTGGGGAATCCTCCAACAAATAGTCCCCGGAATGACGGTAAATTTCCTAAACCTCCTTTAAACTAAGTACGACCTCCACCGCTGGATAGGATAGAGGTCGGGTTAATGATAAATGCCCAAACGAAGTATTGGAAACATTACTGAGTGAGTCGAGTGAATCGGTTATTGTTGTTGAGGGTACGGAGTGTCCATGCCTTATAGATACTGGTTCTATGGTAACGACGTTGTCTGAATCCTACTATAGGGCTAATCTTAAAGATTTACCGTTACGGTCTCTGGACGAGTTCAACTTAGAAATATGTGGAGCTTCTGGGAGTAGTCTCCCCTTTCTTGGTTATATCGAAGTGGAGCTGTCGGTCCCTAGTAATAGTAAGATAATGACTGTTCCCGTCCTTATTGCACCAGATACTAGGTATAGCAGGCTGGTGCCTATGATAGTTGGCACTAATGGGCTAAGAATATTTGTCGATTGTAAAAATAGTGGAACAGCTGACCCATGGAAATCGGCATTTTCAATTTTGCAGACCAACTGATACCTTGGCACAGTTAAGTCTACGAACACTAGACCCTTAACAATGAAACCGAATGAGGTACTAGCGGTTAGGGGACTAGTTCATAATCCACCAGTAACCAGCAAAGTCGTTGTAGCTGAGCAAAAAAACATGACATTGACGGGTAGCTTGATTGTGATGCCTCAGGTTGTTGAACTAGGCTCACCTGGATCCACTGCATGTGTATCCGTTATGATATGTAATATATCGGCTAGGGTTTTAGTTATTCCACCTAAAACTAAACTTTGTCAACTTCAAACCGCTGATGTTGTTCCACCACTAGCTAAAGAGCCAAGGACGTCTCATCTGTGTCCGCAGTCTAGGGAGAATCCATCACTCGAGGATCTTGGAATTGATCTAGGTGCGAGTCCTCTTGTGCCTGCGCAGGGGCGAATGGCGGAAGACCTTTTGACTCGGTGGACTCCGATTATGTCTAGAAGTCTTCTTGACCTTGGATGTACCTCCACAGTGACTCATACCATCAATCTGTCTGACAATCAGCCTTTTAAGGAACCGCATCGCCGCATTCCTCCCGCGCTTTTTGATGAAGTTAAGGCTCATTTGGCAGAGATGTTGGCATGTGGTGCAATCAGAGAATCGTATAGCCCATACAGTTCCTACGTGGTTCTAGTGCACAAGCCCGACAATAGCCTCCGATTTTGTTTGGACTTCCGGAAGCTGAACTCTAAGACGGTGAGGGACTCGTATGCTCTTCCTCGGATCGATGAGACTCTGGACTGCCCGGCCGGTTGCTGCTGGTTCTCTAAATTGGATTTACGCTCTGGTTATTGGCAAGTGGAGGTAAATGAGGATGATAAACCAAAAACGGCATTTACGGTAGGGCCTCTTGGAGTGTCTGATATACCTCGATGACGTCATCGTCTTCTCTAGGACGTTTGAGGAGCACTGTCGACGCCTAGAAGCTGTCTTAAACTCTTAGAAGAACACGGTCTGAAGCTCAAACCTTCAAAGTTTGAGTTCTTCCTCAATCAGGTGAAATACCTGGGACATATTGTCTCCAAGGATGGAATGCGACGGATCCCGAGAAAATTGAAACCTTAAGGACGTGGCCTATTCCCAACAACGTTAAAGACTTGAGGAAGTTTCTCGGCTTTGCAGGGTATTATAGGAGATATGTCGCAGACTATTCTAAGATAGCTAGATGCCTTAACGATCTCTTAGCAGGTCAACCGACGAAGGTGAGAGGTCGCAAATCAGCAAGGTCGTCAAAATGGCGCTGGACTAGCGAACATCAGGAAGCATTTGACAACCTCATCGAAGCTTTGACGACGCCCCCAGTACTTGGTTACCCGGACTACACACTACCATTTACCCTCCATGTGGATGCAAGTGCAGATGGACTCGGCGCCGTCCTGTACCAATGTCAAGAGGGTATCGACAGGGTAATTTCCTATGCCAGCAGAGGCCTGAAAAAAGCAGAAAAAAATTATCCGGCACACAAGCGGGAATTTTTAGCTCTTAAATGGTCTGTGTGTGATAAGTTTAGTGATTACTTATACGGTCGTAAATTTACTGGAAAGACAGATAATAATCTATTGACTTACGTTCTGTCCACAGCTAAATTAGACGCCACTGGGCATAGATGGTTGGCTGAACTCAACACCTATGACTTTGACATGAGATATAAGTCCGGAACGTCTCATATTGATGCCGACTCGCTGTTTCGCCATCCAAACCAAACCGTCGAGCAATGGGATACAATGTGTGATGACCAGGTAGTACGAGCAATTTGTAGCGCACGCGTGACGTCAGGATGTGGTGCAGACCCGTACTTTGAGACGCTTGAATTTGAGATCCCAGAGGAAGCCGAACCGTCTGTAGCCACTTTCGCTTTGCGTATCTGTTTGCCATGGTCCGAGAGGGTTGACTGGGTAAAGGCTCAAGCGAATGACGAGGTAATCAACCGTGTTCTTTGGTTCCTGGAACGAAGTAATAAACCCACCACAAGGCAACGATCACAGGAATCAAAACAAGTGGAAATACTGCTCCGTGACTGGGATAAATTGGTTTTCAAAGATGGAGTCTTATTCCGCCGTGTCCAGAAGGATGGGGTAGAAACATACCAGCTGGTTCTTCCATCCAAGTTCCGAGATTCTGTACTTCAAAATCCACACGATGACATGGGCCACGAGGGAAGGAATAGGACGCTAGAGTTGGTGAGAACCCGGTTCTTTTGGCCAGGGATGGCGGAAGACGTCACACGGAAAGTGCGTTTCTGTAAAAACTGCATCTGCCGTAAAATACAAACATCCGGTCCTTAAGCACCGCTAGTTAGCATTGAAACCACACAGCCCATGGAGTTAGTATGCATGGACTATTTGTCGTTAGAAGGTTCAAAAGGGGGGTTTAGTAGTATCCTGGTCATAACTGATCATTTTACCCGTTTCGCACAGGCTATTCCAACCAAGAATCAGACGGCGAGGACGACTGCCAGAGCACTCTTCGATAACTTTTTCGTTCACTATGGCTTCCCAGATAAGTTGCATAGTGACCAGGGTCGCAACTTTGAGTCAAAGGTTATTGAGAAGCTGTGCAAAATTACAGGAGTTCGAAAGTCGCGTACCACGCCATACCACCCTGAAGGAAATGGCATGTGTGAAAAGTTTAACCAGACGCTACTGAACATGATGGGAACATTATCCGAAGAACGGAAGTTGGATTGGAAGACCTATGTTCCATCCCTTGTCCATGCGTACAACGCTACCAAAGATGATAGTACCAATAACTCGCCCTTCTTCTTGATGTTTGGACGCCATCCGCGTCTGGCAGTGGACACCTACCTCGGGCTAGATCCAAATGATGACGTAGGGGACACGACTGTGTATGCTGATCAGCTAAGGAAACGTTTGGATTTGGCGTACAAGCTGGCGTCATCTGAATCCAGAAAGTCTGCATTCGGGTATAAAAGAAACTATGACCTGAGAGTCAGGGAGGCCAATATCATACTAGTTAAAAATGTGGGGTTAAGGGGCAAACATAAGTTAGCAGACCGTTGGGAAAGGATTCCTTACAAGGTAATTAAGCAACCGAATGCTGGAATTCCTGTGTTTGTGGTGGAAAAGGAAGATGATCGTAAAACAAGACGCACATTGCATCGCAATATGTTCTTGCCTTTTCAATCTCTTCCTAGTCCATCTACCCTCCTTGAATCCGCTCCCACCAAATCCCGCATTTCTTCTAAGCCTCGTACAAATGAACCACCAGTGGTGTTGTCTGAAGAATCCACTACTTCTTCCGGAAGTGATGCTGACGTTCGAGTAGCATTTAGGCCAGTGTCCAAGCCAGGACCCTGGTTACGATCTAATGCTCCCGTCTTTACCCCTCGAGTGGTAACGCCGCAAGATGGCCGCACGTCTGTTACGTCTAGATCCTCCACGTCCACATCAACTACTCGAGTTTCTCCTGTACAGGAACGAACGCCGGAGACGTTTCAGAGACGCTCAAACAGAACCAGACGCCCCCCGCAAAGGTATGGTGAGTGGGTAACTTAGGCATTTGTAAAATATCGGGGACGATATTTCCCGAAGCAGGGAAGTGAGTCACGAGTGATTACGTTCGTTCCGATATTGACTATGTGTATGTATATTTCATTACTAACATAACAACTGCTTCATCATATACCCCCGTATTCATCTCATTATTCATCTCATTATTCATTTTGTTACGCTGCGTCGTGTGCTCGCGTCTACCGCACCTGTTCAATCTCGCTGATTAGGATACGCAGCCCCTGGTCGGGGCACTGCGAGTGGTCTATTGTAATTTAAACTACATGGACTCGGCTTGACTGTATATAGGGCCCATGCCTCGGCTCACTCCACGCACTGTGTGTTGGAGTCACAGAACGTCTACACGACGTTTTTATTGCCTTGCAGGTTTCCCACCTGTCCATCCTTGGATCTGATGAATAAAGGCCGAAATGGAATGCATATCTTTGTTTGTTCACCTGTCCAGAACACGGACTTTCTGCTATCCGTGACAGAGGGCTATCTTTGTAGAGGGCCGTGGTCCACTTTGATCAATTTGATCCGTTGGTATGGGCCCAAAGGAAACGTCCCAACACCCAACGGGCCGTGGAAATGGTGACCAACGACGTTTTTCGCTATCAAACTGGCGGACCAGCCCCTCCTTCGACGACGATGTGTTGAACGCATAACAAATGAAGTCATCATGATTTCACAAGAAGGCAATAGACATGCGCAAGGCGCCTCGCCAGCTTATGTAGGTGTAACATTGGGGATAATAAAATGAATGACATGCAATACTGTGTTGTTATCTTATTCAAAACTTAATGGTCTATCCAATGTTGTGCACAACGACAGGCCAATCCCCGGGAGCCCCACGGGGATGGTTTTACACAAAATGCATGTATTGTGGGGGCAGGGGTGAATCTCTACTACTCTTCGCATGCGTGACAGTAGAGTAGAAACCATCGTTCTGGGCCAACAAAAGAATACAATGGAAAGGTACCATGGTACAATAGAAATATACCATGGATACAATGGGAATGTATCATTGAATGGGTGTGTATCAGATCGCCCTGATGTGTAGTAATAGCGTAAAATTATGCGCTCGAGCGGAACGCGCGCGTGCCTCGGCGTGTTGTTATTTTTAACAATAACCGTCACAAAGCCCATACCTCATTTCAGGTTGGATTTAAAGCTACGTAGAATTGAATGGAACTAAATATGAACGAATGGAAAAGAAACATCTGCCTCGGCGTGTTGTCATTTTTAACAATGACCGTCACAAAGCCCATACCTCATTTGAGGTTGGATTTTAAAGCTACGCAGAATTGAATGGAACTAAATATAAACGAATGGGGGAAAAAACAATCCGAAACAATTCTTGAAGCGTATATACGTTTATTTCCAGGTTAATCGACAACTACATCTTTGACAGTAAATGTTATACGGCTTTTCTGTTACATTAATACTCAATGCTACATTATAGATTTGTTTTCATGTGAGTTCTTTACGACCACACAACATTATAAAAGGGTACGGCTCTATCACCTAACATTATTCGTTACCATGGCAGTGAAACTGGTTATATATGACTATACGTGCTGTATATTTGCCCTATTTGTCACACATCGCTCCTATATCGGCTTCAGTAGCACCAATGTACATCGCCTTCGGCGTTCGACGACGAAGGGTTTGAGGAATGTTCTGAGCTCATGAACAACGAGTTAGACGAAGTCCACCAAATGCTGAGGAATAATTCCTCTCGAATTATAATCGATCCCTTTCATGATCATAGCGACGAGGGTCGATTGCCTGCCAATACAGGGGAGTGATAAGACTACATGTTTTCAAGATCAAAGGTCGTTGTTACGACCAACCAAACATTTCGAAAGAAGACTTCTAATAATAATGCACGTACAATCATCTTAATAATGTCTCACTCACAATCACATCTTTGTGAATGTGCATAAAACCATTAAAGTTTCAAAACAAATTAAACAGACATCTTTTTGATTCAAAGATTTATTTCCAGACTAATGGATAGTTACCTCGTATGACAGTGAATGTTATATTCTTATGATACACAGTGAGAAGGACATATTTGAATCATAAATATAATCTTGGCAATCATACACAAAGTATTAATAACTACCGATATGCATTAATCTATCGTGATTGTAAGCGGTATAGCTCTGTTCGCTTTCACCACACTCAAGTATTTATTATTATTGTGACAATAATATTTTGAGTTATATATCCATTGTGGTACAAAATGAGAAAGACAAATTTAATCATAATTATAGACAGCAATCAATATGTATTAATCTATCATAATTGTAAGCGGTCTATGTCTGTACAAAGATAGCTTTCGTTACTTCTTAAAGGGAGCTATAATGCTTATTTGTCCCCTCTCTGGCTGTCCATGGTCATATACAGGTAAAGAGGACTTTCTTGTCCATTGCTCCAGTCGTTTTCGTTAATGTTTTGAAAGGCATCGGTTAAAAGTTTATAATGTCGCCAAATCTAACACCCTTCTTTCGGTTGCATTCTTCTGCACACTTCCGCTGTGTAGTCCGAAAGGACTTGTAACGGTCTGTGTTCATAATATCATCTTCAAACATGCTCTCAGTAACCTTCTTGTATCCCGTCAGTGACGTGACGACACGGGTTGAATAATTCCAGGTTTCATCGTCACAGTAATTATACCTCCGCGGCGTTAATAATTTATGAAACAATAGCCATACGGAAATGATCATGTTGGTGTTCAGCTATACCGTCTTTGAAGGTCTTTCTTCCTTTACTCTTGTCTTTTAATATCCTTAATCTTTTCATTTAGACTGCTCATATGCACATTCACCTCATTCCACTGTATTTTGTTTAACCAAATTCCCTTTACATTAGCTCTGTTGTTTATGAACTCCCGTATATCTATACGAATATTTTCCTTATACAAGCAAAGGGTCAGTTTGACGCGTCTATCCAAGTTAACTTGGCATTTGAATTTGCATAGCGCATTGACACGTGTTGTATATGCAACCGAGGTGGGGATAGGGGTGAATCTTGTAATATTGCGACATGTACGTACCTCACAAAACAAGCAATTTGCCCGACTTTAAGCCACTTCTTGCATTGAGTAAGCAAGACAGCTCTAAAAGCGAGCAGTTTTGTGTAAGTAGATAACATATGCCTGTTAATTCGTTCATTTTGTTGGAAAATAGAATACATATATATACATGCATGTATGCTTTTGGCAAAATTAAGGATTTATTGATAGTGGGAAGCATTTTCTTGTTCTCTGCGAACATTACCAGCATAAGTGGCAGCGATTAGAATAAAGGATTGAAAAAGTTAAAAAGAAAAAACATTTTGTTTGCCTATTCTCGATCTTGTCATATATACAACATTCAGCCGATATTATTTTTTACAACCATACCACACTAAATACCTTACAACCATACCACACTAAATACCTTACAACCATACCACACTAAATACCTTATACCACACTAAATACCTTACAACCATACCACACTAAATACCTTACAACCATACCACACTAAATACCTTACAACCATACCACACTAAATACCTGCAACATAACACATAGAGTTGCTTATTTGGATTAGTAAACAGAAAAGTTGCGAATATTTTCCTAACATGAAATATTTTATTTAATATGGTAATGTAGAGTAACATTTTAAATTATCAGTATGATGCTAAACCAGATAATCTGATCTTGTTTATTTCAAACAATAGTCCGGTGAATGGCTAGCAATTTTATATGCCGATCAAGCGCTTCGGTTGAGAATTCATTCCATTGTGTTTATTTTTGCCTGGATGGAAATTCGAGCTTATTTATTGTATGGATTCAAATATACGATATGTACAGCCGCTGTTATTTTGTACAACTATACCACAATAAATACCTGTAAGATGACGATCAATCTGCTTATATGATGAGTAAACAGAAAGTTACAAATATTTTCCTAAAATCAAGAATTTTCGGGTAACGTTTTAAGTTATCGCTCTGACACTAAACAAGATAATCTGATGGTATTTATAGAAAACACTAGCCCGATGAATTTTGTATATACTGATCAAATGATTCGGTGGAGAGGTCGTGCCATTGTGATTTATTTTACTTTTTCCATCCCTTGTCAACAAAGTATTTTGCCTAATTTCGAGACTTTTTCTTTCATTAAACCATACACATAAGTTGGATAACCGCCAATTTTTGCAACAACTTTATGACATCCAATACCTTTAATTTGAGACAAAATTTGTTCATTTTAATAAGGCAACATGAAAGTTACGAATGTTTTTGTGAATTCGAGGACTTTTGCTAAATTAATCACATTTTAACACCCTGAAATCTAACGCACAGAATATATGCGCATGTGTCCCCTCTACATACTAGAAAATGTTTCAGGTATGCAGGGAAAACGCTAAACGCTAAACGGCCACTTTTTCACATCTGGCCAACCCATGTTACAAATGACATAATAATTACTTTTTTTTCATCAAAGGCAATTATTCTGGTTTGTTCCTTGCATCATTTTCTTGTGTTAGAATTCAATTTAAATTCAATTTACATGTTAGAAACTGGTATTAGAAAATAGTTATTACTTTCTCAAGAAACTATAAGAATTTATTTCTTGAAACCAAGTTAAATTCTCATCATGAGGAAATGCAAGAATTTATTTTTGAACTTTCAAAAATGTAAGAAAATATTTCACAAAAGTTAAGAAATTATAAAATTAATATTTTCAAATAACAAAACTGGACAATGAAATTCTCGCTTAAGAATTTATTTTCTACTGTGTATGACCAGTCAAGGAAATACGTCTTACATGCATGGGTGTAATAGGATCAAAAATAACAGAGAAACTTCTTGGATTGAACGAACCGCAATTTTGCTCTTCAGGCAATGGTGTTCTGGACTATAACATAATGGATAAAAACAATTTTGACAATATTTTCCTTAATATTCTTCCCAAATATATTAGGCTACAGTGTTCTCCATGGAATAAACTTTCTTCATAATCTAAAATTGTTTGATGGCTATTATCATTTCTAATTGAAAATTAACAGCACTTCTCCAAATCTGAAAGATATGCACGTCTCATTGAAATTAACCATTCGAAGACCCTTGAATCCTTTCACACCAAACACCTTTGGTTGAATTTCCAGCATAAACAACGATTAGCCAAAATCGACCTGGACAATTTGCGGGGATATATGGTTCAAGATAGACTTAAAGTTAAACGATATCTAGTAGCATTGCGAGTGGATAATCGGCCGAAGAAGTGTTTAATTGTCATGAATAGGAATTTGTACGGGGTTCACATAACTTAGCCGAAACATATTTATTTATTTTTTAAAAAGTCTCAGGATTCAGTAGGCGTAAGTCCCATCGCTAATTGATGTATTATTGGGGGAAATATATAATATTTTCACTCATGATTCTTATTCATTCATCCGTCTGTGCATATGTTAAAAGTCGCTCTTTCGAGATAATTGTGGCCATATTTTTCCATACAAGGAAAATGGCCTTTGGTGGCAGGCTCTCAATTAGCCCACTGGAAAATCTCATCTCTCCACGTGCAAAGATCACAGCCGGCCAAGAGTACACCTTCAAGGTAGGTCAGGCATCGATGGTAGCGCAGATCCCCGGGCTCTCCGCTGCTTGAGCTGTAACCCACACTGAAGAAATCATCTATCCTTTCCATAGTTATGGGCGGGTATCTTTTGGTAACTCTTTTGGGGAGTCGAGCGAGAACCGGCACCTTTTCGTCAGTCTTCAACGATTGCTCGTCTGCCTTGGAATTGGCTGGCTTTTCCATTTGATCGAGTCTGGTACAGGTTGTGAGAATGTTCATCTATCATGCGTGTTTCCGTATTTATAGCTTGTGGAAGGTGGGGTTACTCAAGACTCCGTCAGTGCATGTCAGGAATAATGTATCACGGTTTTTACAACAGCGTGAACTTTCAACATTAGCATTTTACTTTTAGAATGACAAAGAATGTTCATTCCATCGCAATAGAAAATTTCTTCGGCAGTATGCTGGTCTTGTCCATTACTACGGCTCTTACTCGAGCGTATCTTTCGATAGCAACCGTTGTCTTTTGTTGCCGAATGTTTATTCTCATGTAAGTCATGTTCATTCCCACTGCATTCGTCCACGAGATGGTCAGATTATAAATCACTTAAATCACCAAGCACGACAGACCAGGGCATGTACCGCGACGTCATATTTATCACAGCTGTCAATTCGAGGATTGAGTTTGTGACGATAGGATTGTTGTGTTTCGAGCATAAACAATAAAAAAAACATTGCTTACATGTGTTCTTCCCTCCCCACAAAAGTGATTCCCACTCTCCAATTTTCGATCCCAAGTCTTCCACGTATTTCTACTGGGCCTCGGAAGAAAAGTAAAATATGTCTTCAGAGGGAACTAAAAGCGTATTGTTTTCTTCAATGGTCTCCAATAGTTGAGTGTGATTAAAATGACACATGGAAGGTTTAATCTGAAGAAATCTGAAACGACGCTTACAGAAAGAAAATTTTGTACTATTGAATAGATGAACAGTGAGATAAGGTATGTTCATTTTATTATACCTTTGCAGAAATATGTCACAAATATCGGACAAGGCTAGGTTCTAACCATGTTCGACCGGTTCGGTATGGAATGATGTATTCTTTCGAGAAGTGTGACTGGGAGAATTGTAATCCAAATTACCTTACAGGGCGATCTGATTGGAGGGATGTGCATGCTGTATTGTCGAATAATTGTGTTCGTCGAGAGATAAATGGAATTTCATGTCGTGTTATATGCATTACATGTCGGTGTATCATTGCCAGAACAGGAGCGTTACACCTATCAAGAATGTCAATTTCCTTTGTGCGAAGCTCACTGGGCAGGTTTGTAAAGTCGAATAATTGTGAAGGTGGAATCGAACCCACAGTGCATTTGCCTGTCCATTGGGATGTCTTGGTGTAGTGCATTGTGCTCAAGACATTCGTCATCCTTTCAAGGGTAAAAGGGCAATTCTGGACAAAGTCTTTGCTACCTTGAAATGAACATCGGACGATGTTTCTGAAAGTCAACGGCTTTCTTTGAAAGCCCACGCTCAACTAAGAACCATAATATGGCAACTATTTTTGTTACATGCAGAAACGGTAGACCGATATGATCTTTTCAGACCAAAATCACAGGTCATATAATAATTTTCCCTCGTTTACTAACAAATTAGTTTAGCGACCTACAGTTGAAATTAATAGTATTTTTCATCCCGAGTATAGAAACATTGTATACTACACATGAAATTGAGCTGTATTTACTAAATATCATGGAATGAGTACAACTTTCCAAAATAATATATAGAAAATAAACTCCTTCGAATTGATCAAATATGTTATACATGCCCTTGTTATATTTAATACGTAATGAGCTATCCTCCTCATTACATGGTCAATATACATGGAATCCCATCTATTTAGCACATTTTCAAGGGAAGGATGAGCCGAATTTCAGTGCATATAACCAGACATTGAAATTAATTGATTTTAGAAACGAAATAAGTTAAGAGTTATCGGGGATCCTAGTTAAGAAGGGCCGATCGAACAGTTGTTCGTTGCAATTTTTGACAGACAAGAACAAGACCAGATAAGGAAATGGAATGCTCGTCCGGATCGCTAAATAAGACCACACCTAATGTAGTCCCAATACGATGAACAGAGTCTGTCTCCATATTTCGTGTAACAAGCACTCACATGCCCATAAATGTAAGTATTTAATTGCATGCTTTTGTGTTGTATTGCCCTCAATCTCGTGTGGCAAAGGTACTTTTCAGGGTTAGCTATCAATGCGACCGTTCCGAAATGTGCCTTTCGCCAAGAACCGTAGTAATGGGAAAGACCCGCATACTGCCGAACAGACTCTCTATCGCCATGGAATGAACATCCGAAATTCTTTGTCATTCTGAAAGTAATTTGCGCTTATTCACCCACATTATTTAATTCGTTGAAGCTCAACAGCAAATCTATTTAGTCACAGGGCTGGAAACAGACAAAAAAAAATGATGAGTAATTATAATAGAGAGCAGTAAATATTATCAGCAAAACCTCTTCGGACTAAATTTGATATTTTGATAGTCAATAAGAATGTATTTCTCAGGCAAGAATCTTGTAAAAAGTTATTTCTCACTTTTTCTTATATTTTTTTGGAGACGGTAAGAATGTTTTTCTGAAGCAAGAATCGCATAGGAAATTATTTCTCACTTTTTGATATATTTGTTTGTTTGTTGATAAGACATTTTTCTCAGGCATGAAACATGTAAGAAACTTTTACTCACCTTTCCTACAAATTTTCTTATATTTTCTTGTGAGTAAAACAAATAAAATTCTCAGGCAAGATACATGATTCGTGTAAGAATTTATTTCTCATTTTTCTTTGGCATTTTCTAATATTTTCTTGGGGGGTCAATTTCTTTCTTAGGCAAGAATCTTGTAAGAAACTATTCCTCAGTTTATCTTTAAAGGCGTGTAAAAAATTATTTTTCTTTCTGAAACAAAAATCGTGTAATATATTATTTGTGAACTTTTCTAATATTTTTTTAGGGGTGAGTAAGACTTTTTCTCAGGCGTTTGTTTGTGTGTTGATAAGAAATTTTTCTCGGGCATGAAACATGTAAGAGCATTTTTCTCACCTTTCTTTCAAATTTTCTTATATTTTCTTGTGAGTAAAAAAAAAATGAGAAATAATTTCTTACACGAATCATGTATCTTGCCTGAGAAATTTTTTTCACTCACAAGAAAATATAAGAAAATTTGAAGGAAAGATGAGAAAAAGTTTCTTACATGTTTCATGCCCGAGAAAAATTTCTTATCAACACACAAACAAACGCCTGAGAAAAAGTCTTACTCATCCCTAAAAAAATATTAGAAAAGTTCACAAATAATATATTACACGACTCTTGTTTCAGAAAGAAAAATAATTTTTTACACGCCTTTAAAGATAAACTGAGAAATAGTTTCTTACAAGATTCTTGCCTAAGAAGGAAAGTGACTCCCCAAGAAAATATTAGACAATGCTAAGAAAAAATGAGAAATAATTTCTTACACGAATCAGGTATCTTGCCTGAGAATTTTATTTTTTTTACTCACAAGAAAATATAAGAAAATTTGTAGGAAAGGTGAGTAAAAGTTTCTTACATGTTTCATGCCTGAGAAAAATGTCTTATCAACAAACAAACAAATATATCAAAAAGTGAGAAATAATTTCCTATGCGATTCTTGCTTCAGAAAAAAATTCTTACCGTCTCCAAAAAAATATAAGAAAAAGTGAGAAATAACTTTTTACAGGATTCTTGCCTGAGAAATACATTCTTATTGTCTAGCAAGAAAATATAAAAAAATGTGAAAAAAGTGAGAAATATTGTCTTACAAGTTTCTTGCATGAGAAAAAAAATTCTTATTGACTTCCGAGAAAATATTTGAAAAAGTGAGAAATAGCTTCTACCAAAGATTCTTGTTTGAGAAAGCAATTTCTTTTTAACTCCCGAGAAATTATAAGAAAAAATGAGAAATAATTTCTCATATGAATCATGAATCCTGCCTGAGAAAAAATTCTTATTACCTCCCAAGAAAATATGTGTTAAAAAGTGGGAAATAATTTATTTCAAGATTCCTGCCTAAGACTATAGCAGAAAATGTAAGAACAATTTCTCGCATGATTCTTGTTTCAGAAAATAATTCTTATCGATTCTCAAGGAAACATAAGAAAAAAGTAATTTCTAAGAAGATTTTTGAGCAAGAAAAATTCTCATTGACCCATCTCCCCAAAATATATCACAAAATTTACCAAAATAATTTTATACACGATTCGTTCCAGAAAAAAATGTTATCGGCTCCCAAGAAAATATAAGAAAATTTAAAGATAAACTGAGAAATAGTTTCTTACAAGATTCTTGCCTAAGAAAGAAATCGACCTCCCAAGAAAATATTAGAAAATGCTAAGGAAAAATGAGAAATAATTGCTTACACGAATCATGTATCCTGCCTGAGAAATTTTTTTTTACTCGCAAGAAACTATAAGAAAATTTGAAGGAAAGGTGAGAAATAGTTTCTTACATGTTTCATGCCTGAGAAAAATTTCTTATCGACACACAAAAAAAATATATCAAAAAGTGAGAAATAATTTCCTATGCGATTCTTGCTTCAGAAAACTATTAAAAAAGACCGAACTGATTCATTAAACACTGTGTCTCTAAATGCCACGGAAATTGTTTGCGTTCTTCTTTCACCTATATATTATATTCATATAGTACCAGGGCTATAAAAGAAAATTAGTACGAATGCTAATATATATATATATATATATATATATATATATATATATATATATATATATTACTTTATTTGAGAACAAAATACTCAGGGGTTATAATAACAGTTAAGTGAACAACAGTTGTTGATCAAATTTAGATATTAACCGATCAAAATGGCACAGTGTTTATATGTCCGAAGAGGTTTTGCTGATAATATTTACTGCTCTCTATTATAATTACTCATCAATTTTTTTTGTCTGTTTCCAGCCCTGTGACTAAATAGATTTGCTGTTGAGCTTCAACGAATTAAATAATGTGGGTGAATAAGTGCACGTGTTATTACGGCTTTTACAACAGCGTGAACTTTCAACATTAGCATATTACTTTAGAATGGCAAAGGATTTCGGATGTTCATTCCATGGCGATAGAGAATCTGTTCGGCAGTATGCTGGTCTTTCCCATTACTACGGTTCTTGGCGAAAGGCACATTTCGGAACGGTCGCATTGATAGCTAACCCTGAAAAGTACCTTTGCCACACGAGATTGAGGGCAATACAACACAAAAGCATGCAATTAAATACTTACATTTATGGGCATGCGAGTGCTTGTTACACGAAATATGGAGACAGACTCTGTTCATCGTATTGGGACTACATTAGGTGTGGTCTTATTTAGCGATCCGGACGAGCATTCCATTTCCTTATCTGGTCTTGTTCTTGTCTGTCAAAAATTGCAACGAACAACTGTTCGATCGGCCCTTCTTGACTAGGATCTCCGATAACTCTTAACTTCTTTCGTTTCTAAAATCAATTAATTTCAATGTCTGGTTATATGCACTGAAATTCGGCTCATCCTTCCCTTGAAAATGTGCTAAATAGATGGGATTCCATGTATATTGACCATGTAATGAGGAGGATAGCTCATTACGTATTAAATATAACAAGGGCATATATAATATATTTGATCAATTCGAAGGAGTTTATTTTCTATATATTATTTTGGAAAGTTGTACTCATTCCATGATATTTAGTAAATACAGCTCAATTTCATGTGTAGTATACAATGTTTCTATACTCGGGATGAAAAATACTATTAATTTCAACTGTAGGTCGCTTAACTAATTTGTTAGTAAACGAGGGAAAATTATTATATGACTTGTGATTTTGGTGTGGAAAGATCATATCCCGATTTATTGGTCTACCGTTTCTGCATGTAACAAAAATAGTTGCCATATTATGGTTCTTAGTTGAGCGTGGGCTTTCAAAGAAAGCCGTTGACTTTCAGAAACATCGTCAGATGTTCATTTCAAGGTAGCAAAGACTTTGCCCATAATTGCCCTTTTACCGTTGAAAGGATGACGAATGTCTTGAGCACAATGCACTACACCAAGACATCCCAATGGACAGGCAAATGCACTGTGGGTTCGATTCCACCTTCACAATTATTCGACTTTACAAACCTGCCCAGTGAGCTTCTCACAAAGGAAATTGACATTCTTGATAGGTGTAACGTCATGTAATGCATATAACACGACATGAAATTCCATTTATCTCTCGACGAACACAATTATTCGACAATACAGCATGCACATCCCTCCAATCAGATCGCCCTGTAAGGTAATTTGGATTACAATTCTCCCAGTCACACTTCTCGAAAGAATACATCATTCCATACCGAACCGGTCGAACGTGGTTAGAACCTAGCCTTGTCCGATATTTGTGACATATTTCTGCAAAGGTATAATAAAATGGACATACCTTATCTCACTGTTCATCTATTCAATAGTACAAAATTTTCTTTCTGTAAGCGTCGTTTCAGATTTCTTCAGATTAAACCTTCCATGTGTCATTTTAATCACACTTAATAACTATTGGAGACCATTGAAGAAAACAATACGCTTTTAGTTCCCTCTGAAGACATGTTTTGCTTTTCTTTCGAGGCCCAGTACAAATACGCGGAAGAGTTGGGATAGAAAATTGGAGAGTGGGAATCCACTTCTGTGGGGAGGGAAGAACACATGTAAGCAATGTTTTTGTTTTTGTTTCGGTTCGAAACACAACAATCCTATCGTCACAGACTCAATCCTCGAATTGACAGCTGTGATAAATATGACGTCGCGGTACATGCCGTGGTCTGTCGCGCTTGGTGATTTAAGTGATTTATAATCTGACCATCTCGTGGACGAATGCAGTGGAAATGAACATGACTTACATGAGAATAAACATTCGGCAACAAAAGACAACGGTTGCTATCGAAAGATACGCTCGAGTAAGACCCGTGGTAATGGACAAGACCAGCATACTGCCGAAGAAATTTTCTATTGCGATGGAATGAACATTCTTTGTCATTCTAAAAGTAAAATGCTAATGTTGAAAGTTCACGCTGTTGTAAAAACCGTAATATATTATTCCTGACATGCATTGGCGGAGTGTTGAGTAACCCCACCTCCTTCCACAAGCTATAAATACGGAAACACGCATGATAGATGAACATTCTCACAACCTGTACCAGACTCGATCAAATGGAGAAGCCAGCCAATTCCAAGGCAGACGAGCAATCGTTGAAGACTGACGAAAAGGTGCCGGTTCCCGCTCGACTCCCCAAAAGAGTTACCAAAAGATACCCGCCCATAACTATGGAAAGGATAGATGATTTCTTCAGTGTGGGTTACAGCTCAAGCAGGGGAGAGCCCGGGGATCTGCGCTACCATCGCCAGCGATGCCTGACCTACCTTCAAGGTGTACTCTTGGCCAGCTGTGACCTTTGCACGTGGAAAGATGAGATTTTCCAGTGGGCTAAGTGAGAGCCTGCCACCAAAGGCCGTTTTCCTTGTATGGGAAAATATGACCGCAATTATCTCGAAAGAGAGACTTCTAACATATGCACAGACGGGTGAATGAATAAGAATCATGAGTGAAAATATTATATATTTTCCCCAATAATACATCAATTAGCGATGGGACTTACGCCTACTGAATCATGAGACTTTTTAAAAAATAAATAATTATGTTTCGGCTAAGTTTTGTGAACCCCGTACAAATTCCTATTCATGACAATTAAACACTTCTTCGGTCGATTATCCACTCGCAATGCTACTAGATATCGTTTAACTTTAAGTCTATCTTGAACCATATATCTCCGCAAATTGTTCAGGTCGATTTTGGCTAATCGTTGTTTATGCTGGAAATTCAACCAAAGGTGTTTGGTGTGAAAGGGTTCAAGGGTCTTCGAATGGTTAATTTCAGTGAGACGTGCATATCTTTCAGATTTGGAGAAGTGCTGTTAATTTTCAATTAGAAATGATAATAGCCATCGAACAATTTTAGATTATGAAGAAAGTTTAATCCATGGAGAACACTGTAGCCTAATATATTTGGGAAGAATATTAAGGAAAATATTGTCAAAATTGTTTTTATCCATTATGTTATAGTCCAGGGGCCTTATTCACGAAGCGCTCTTAAGGCCTAAGAGACACTTAAGCCGCACGTAGAGTGAAATATTTTCTCGCATTTTTGAAAGTTCAAAAATAAATTCTTGCATTTCCTCATGATGAGAATTTAACTTGGTTTCAAGAAATAAATTCTTATAGTTTCTTGAGAAAGTAATAACTATTTTCTGATACCAGTTTCTAACATGTAAATTGAATTTAAATTGAATTATAACACAAGAAAATGATGCAAGGAACAAACCAGAATAATTGCCTTTGATGAAAAAAAAAGTAATTATTATGTCATTTGAAACATAGGGGGTTGGCCAGATGTGAAAAAGTGGCCGTTTAGCGTTTAGCGTTTTCCCTGCATACCTGAAACATTTTCTACTTTGTAGAAGGGACACATGCGCATATATTCTGGCCGATTGTCAGCTTACAAGTATGTGCGTTCTATTTCAGGGTGTTAAAATGTGACTAATTTAGCAATAGTCCTCAAATTCACGAAAACATTCGTAACTGTCCTGTTGCCTTATTAAAATAAACAAATTTTGTCTCAAATTAAAGGTATTGGATGTCATAAAGTTGTTGCAAAAATTGGCGGTTATCCAAGTTATGTGTTTGGTTTAATGAATGAAAAAGTCTCGAAATTAGGCAAAATACTTTGTTGACAAGGGATGGAAAAAGTAAAATAAATCACAATGGCACGACCTCTCCACCGAATCACTTGATCAGTATATACAAAATTCATCGGGCTAGTGTTTTCTATAAATACCATCAGATTATCTTGTTTAGTGTCAGAGCGATAACTTAAAATGTTACCCGAAAATCCTTGATTTTAGGAAAATATTTGTAACTTTCTGTTTACTCATCATATAAGCAGATTGATCGTCATCTTATAGGTATTTATTGTGGTATGGTTGTACAAAATAACAGCGGCTGCACATATCGTATATTTGAATCAATACAATAAATAAGCTCGAATTTCCATCCCAGGCAAAAATAAACACAATAACTTTTCAACCGAAGCGCTTGATCGGCATATAAAATTGCTAGCCATTCACCGGACTATTGTTTGAAATAAACAAGATCAGATTATCTGGTTTAGCGTCATACCGATCTTGTTATTCTACGGATTATTATTATTATTATTATTATTCTACATGTACTTTTGAAATAGCGGCTAAACGGCTTGATATACAGCTTAGATATTTGGCACCTTTGTAGATACGAGACTGTACTTTCTGGAACAGGTATTCAATTTTGACCTTGACCTATTGAGCTATGGGCTTTTCTGATAAAAACACCATTTTGCGAATATTGACCGAACGCATTAGGCGATGCCGCTGAAATTTAAAATGTGAAAGTTTGCAGATACACCCAACGAAATAACCAATAAAATAAGTAGGTCAAACAAGCGGTTTTCGAGTTGAGCGGAGTTGAGCTGTTTTTCGTGTGGGCTGTGTACAGCCAAAACTAAAGAACATACCTAAAAGAAAGTTGATGGTTGGTAAGTGTTACATATGGTCATGCTGTAGTTATATTTTTTAAGAAAAAGTAGGTATCTCCCTTTTAATGTTTTTCAAAACCCGGTATTTTATAAGGAAATAGGCTACGGCATTGATACTCCTAATATCAATGAACACTTTAATGACCGAAAAGAATGTGACCTTAAATTTGACCTTTGACCTCCAGGAGCGTCTCTGTATGAGTGCGAAGTTAGGTGGTGAAATCTTGAACGGCTAATGCGGTCAGCCTGAAAATAAGGTCACGTGTCCTACATCATGTCACAAGGTCACCACTTGTCTCCGATCTCGGCCTTGACCTTTGAAGTGGTAAGCATCCAAATATTGGAAATACGGCTTCCGTTTTCTGAAAAACTAACGCACTGACAATTACAAAACAATGAAACAATAGTGGGCACAATATTGTCTTTCTTTTAGCGCTACTTATAAAACGATCCGATGTGACCTTGACCTTGAATATCGCTCAGTGTAAAAAACATTGTTCGCATTTTTCTCAAAAACTACAACATGCAGGAATCTGTAATTTAGTACATTTGTAGCCCATGATACAGGTATGACGTCACTGAATTTTCCTTGACCTTGTTTCCAGAGTGATGGCCCTTTACATTTTCACCCTTTAAGGACTGTGATGAGAAAACTATTCCTCACCTGGTCTTGAAATTTGCATATAAATATAGGTCCTAACATGACGTCACAGAAAAGAACTAGAACAGGAAAAAAGGTACCAGAAAGTTTAGGAGATATTTGACAAAATTTGAAATTTTCACTTTTTTAATGCCATGGCGAAACTACAACTCCAATCCGCGCCATATTCACAGGACATTGAGAGAATATACATATGTATTTGTCTTTGAAATTTCAGCAAAGTAGCTTTGATAGGTGTAGAGATATTAAAAAAACAATTTTCCCTAACTATTAAGCCGCTAAATGATTCTCTCGCCCTGTTTGTGGTCATTTGTTGATTTCATCTATTCAATGGTCGCTGTCAATTTCGCTTTAGCGATTCGGCTGTAGCACTCGAGGCATCCCGTGTAAGCAATAAAATTAATGTCGTGTTACATGACGGGGCTGGCTCATTTGTGGAAACCATATAACCCTTGAACCGCAATAGATACGGACTTCTAATTTGGTGCCTGGTACTTCCAAGAATGAGTTCTTTCGTTGATAATGATTCCGTATTTCCTGGTACAAATGCAACTACGGAACCAATTTTGCTTCATGTCAGATGATCATCGATATTTGGGGTCATTTTGTCGGGCAGAAAAACAGTCTGTGAGAAGCACAGTCTCCAGGCGACTAAAAATCAAGCTTAACTTTCTCCATTCAAGCCATTGTTTGGACTCCAGGGACAATTTTCTATACACATTTCAACATACTAACATTTTCGGATCGATGAAGGAGCCGTCTAGGGCTCAAATAAACCTCGGAAATGTGTTTAACAGCTGCTGCTTACCAATATAGGCAAATTTGTTAGAAGAAAAACGCAATAAAAATCTAAGTATGCGAAAAATGAACAGCAAAAGCTAATTTCAAAACAAATGGCCAAGTACTCATTCTGCGACAATGTAGTTAAGTACAGGAGTTTCAAACGAAATCCTCACCTCCCCAACCTCGGGCAAGGGTCGGGTTTAGTGGGGGGTTACCTGGGGATTCACAACATGTTTACGCCCCAGGGAAAATTACATTTACATCTGACGACGATACAGCTCACCAATCTCCAATGTACGAGTTGTCACAGCGAAACAGCTCACCAAATACCAGTATACGAGTTGTCGGAGCATTTCCATCACAGCTCTCTTAGATTTGTATCTAATACCGCTTATGCCGGTGCTAGGGGCCGTGTGGTCATATCATCCATGTTGCCACATGAACAGGTACAATAAAAGCGTACCTGAGATACAACACCTATCACGAATCGTTAGATTCTTGGTATGTGCTTTAGAATAGGTTAACCAGAGGACTATTCTGTGAAGTCATGTGACGCAGTCAGTATGTCGGCACCTCTTCCCACTTCCCTTATATGTGTTGTAATTTCACACGTTTTCAGTCCTGTTTATGTTCGTATTCAATTAATATTTCTTTTACCTAGGAATGGGGCATAAATTGTATTTGGTTGAAGTTTAGGTGGGGATTCACTTCAATGTTTTGCCCCAGGGGGTAGGGCATTGAAGCATTTTAACAACTCTCATTTGCTAAGTCCCCACTAAACCCCGACGTTGGAGGGGATTGGGGGTTTCGCTTGACTCCTGCATTACTCATTTGCATTAAGAAGGGAAAGACCGCGTCATTGTACCAACAATGTCTAGTCTAGTTTAAAATGTTCTCTATCCCCAGAATTGAAGAAAATATTTCATGTTAGGAAAATATTCGCAACTTTTCTGTTTACTAATCCAAATAAGCAACTCTATGTGTTATGTTGCCGGTATTTAGTGTGGTAAGGTTGTAAGGTATTTAGTGTGGTACCGTATGGTTGTAAGGTATTTAGTGTGGTATGGTTGTAAGGTATTTAGTGTGGTATGGTTGTAAGGTATTTAGTGTGGTATGGTTGTAAGGTGTTTAGTGTGGTATGGTTGTAAGGTATTTAGTGTGGTATGGTTGTAAGGTATTTAGTGTGGTATGGTTGTAAGGTATTTAGTGTGGTATGGTTGTAAAAATTAATAGCGGCTGAGTGTTGTATATCTGACAAGATCGAGAATAGGCAAACAAAATGTTTTTTCTTTTTGACTTTTTCAATCCTTTATTCTAATCGCTGCCACTTATGCTGGTAATGTTCGCAGAGAACAAGAAAATGTTGCCCACTATCAATAAATCCTTAATTTTACCAAAAGCATACATATACATATATTCTATTTTTCAACAAAATGAACGAATTGACAGGCATATGTTATCTACTTGCACAAAACTGTCCGTTTTTAGAGCTGTCTTGCTTACTCAATGCAAGAAGTGGCTTAAAATCGGACAAACTGCTTGCTTTGTGAGGTACTTCCATGTCGCAATATTACAAGATTCACCCCTATACCCACCTCGGTTGCATATACAACACGTGTCCATGCGCTATGCAAATTCAAATGGTGAGTTAACTTGGATAGACGCGTCAAACTGACCCTTTGCTTGTATAAGGAAAATATTCGTATAGATATACGGGAGTTCATAAACAACAGAGCTACTGTAAAGGGAATTTGGTTAAACAAAATACAGTGGAATGAACTGAATGTGCATATGAGCAGTCTAAATAATAAACATTTATAAACAATGTTACTATTTATAACCAAATCAAACCTGCTTTGCTTAAATGCGTAATCTCCATTAGGAAGAACAATACAAACTTAAAAACGGAAGTTAAAACTAAAAGTTGTCTCCCCCTGGGGAGTTATCTGCCCCTAGGTGAGCTCTCTCTCATCCCAGTGGAGTTACTATATAAGCCCTGCTAAGTCCAATCCATATCCTCTTTCTCATTGTAATAAACCGAGACCTGTAGTGTGCAAGGCCGTGGCATGAGGGGAAGGAAGGGAGGG
The DNA here is from genome assembly GCA_036873755.1 of Hanleya hanleyi. Taxonomy (NCBI): domain Eukaryota; kingdom Metazoa; phylum Mollusca; class Polyplacophora; order Lepidopleurida; family Hanleyidae; genus Hanleya; species Hanleya hanleyi. Next base: position 26,595 of record JAVTVY010007737.1, read on the forward strand.
ACAATCAAAGCAAAGCAGGTTTGATTTGGTTATAAATAGTAACATTGTTTATAAATGTTTATTATTTATTACCCAAATCGTAAACCTGCTTTGCTTAAATGCCTCACTACCAACATATGGAGGTGGGAACCTCGGCCGTGTTGTAGCTCCAATAGCAGGCTGAGTAACCGCTGGGATGACACAGACATGGGCATAGACATGACACAATAATACTCAACAAGAGAAAGACCCTGGTCGTAAGCAATGGGTAATTCATGGAGTTGATCATGGCACAATAATACTCAACAAGAGAAAAAACCCTGGTCGTAAGCAATGGGTAATTCATGGAGTTGATATAAAAGTTACTTATCTTGAGTGTCTCATCCATGTAGCTGTGATCGTGGATGTGGTACAAACAATATTACCAATGCGAAGGAACTCGGGCAGTTGCTTCTATGAGTATCCGGCAGGTAAGCAATATATGATCAGGGGAGAGGCGATCTGCCTGCTTGCCGCGGCATACACGGTGACCAACTTACACCACCCTCAGTCCACAAACCGACTTACGTCAACTCTCTGTACTTTAGTCCTTGATGCTTGATCCGGTCTTGTGTGAGTTGACAGCGGATGCCCTGAGTCTACTCTCCGTCTTACGTCAACTTCCTGTTCTTTATGTCAGTTCTTTGTACGTTGAACTTGTGAGATGACCGCAGGTGACTCAGCTGAGATGATCTAGAAGAAAAGTCATAGCTTTAACCTGAAATGACACAAACAAATCTGCAGTAAAGGCAAAGATTAAGTGTCACAATTGTGTCAGGCCTTAATTGAAGACTTGAGAGATGGCGGCTGGCAAACTGACCTATTACTACTGAGTAGATAACAATTATATCCAATTATTTTTAAGACAACACTCTCTCAGTAAGGCACAATTACTAGTGCTGGATGGGTCAGTCCCGTGCGAGACACGAACCCGCGTCCTCAGAGCTTGGCACCAAACCGCCAGCAGTAAATGCCAACGGCCTAGACCACTCGGCCACCTCAGCCTCCACCTAAAATGATCACAGATATGACAATAATTCTCAACAAAAAGAACCCTGGACAGTGACGCAGAGGGTAATTAAGGAGTAGTAATAGAAGATACTTTTCTTTTGAGTGTCTTCATCCATGTAGCTGTGATCGTGGTTGTGGTACACAATATTACCAATCTGAAGGAAACCCCGGCCCTGAGGCGACTAAGAGTATTCTTGGTAAGCCAGTGTATGAACAGGGGAGAGGCGATCTGCCAGCTATACCCGCGGCATACAGGGTGACCAACTTACACCACCCTCAGTCCACAAGCCGTCTTATGTCAACTCTCTGTACTTTAGTCCCTGAGGCTTGATCCGGTCTTGTAAGACGAGTTGCGAGTTGACAGCGGATGCCCTGAGTCTACTTTCCATTTCACGTCAACTGTCTGTACTTTAGTCCCTGTCTTTGTACGTTGGACAAAGGTGTACTCAGCTGAGATGATCTGGAAGAAGGTTACAGCTTTAACCTGAAATGACACAAGCAAATCTGCAGTAAAGGCAAAGATTAAAACTCATCATTGCGTCAGGCCTTGATAGATGACTCGAGAGTTGACGGCTGGCAAGCTGACCTATCACTCCTCTTAGGTGATCATTTAGTATGTGGACATAAATTTTTTGAATAGCAGCGATGAAGCCGTAAGCTGGTTGACTGTATAGGCATACCGCATGTATAGGCATACCGCACACTAAAACTTACCCAAAGAGAACCCAGGTCGAAGACGCTGAAGATACTCATGGATTACATCAAAAACTTGATTGTAAATGTGGTACACCATATTCAATAGAAGGGAAACCCCAGTCGAGGAGACGCAGTGGGTGTAGTAATAATCATGTCTAAACCATACTCACCGATGAGACGGGTCTTGTAAGTTGGCTGACTGACCTATTGAGGTGATCATGTAGTATGGTGGACATATATGACTGAAGATGATGCAGCAAGCTGGCTGACTTGCTGCGATTACACTGACATATCTCTCAGATAGAAATTGGTGAACGTAGAATGTGCCGTCCAAGCACAGGACTGGACAATGTCATAGAGGGAAAAGTTCACTCATAAAGGCCATGACGTAGTGATGGCACGAATTTCATGAGAAGAAGCAGTAGATAGTAGTTGGGGAGCGTCAATGGCCAATTGATATGACCACTTTACGGTCTTCAATCACGAAGCAATGGTATTCTTAGTAATTTCACGTACTGCAGACGGGCGAAGGAACAAGAATAATAGACGACGAGAGCCCCGACCGGGATCGGTACGAGTGAGATAGTGGCGAATGGCTCGAACAGGGCATAACAGAAGGTCGTCTTCGAGGCCATGCACGAAGTCTGATAACGCAGGGATGGAGTACAAACGTTGAGCACACAGACCTAGGCGAACAGACTCATTTTTGGCGATGAACTCAGTAATGGGTCGAAAGGAAATGCGAGACCAATCCGCCGTCCAGGTCATAGATGATCTCTCAAGAGCATGAAGTTCAGACACTCTAGACGCCAAATCAAAAACCGCCATCAAAGCAGTCTTGTAGGAAAACAGCTTTGAGAGAGGCGGACTGTAAAGGTTCAAAAGGCGGACGAGACAGAGCACACAGAACCACGCCAATATCCCATTTCGGTAACAGCTGGCGAGTACGGCGAGACTATAAAGCGAAAGCCCGAAAGAGCGCAGAGATATTGTCGTTTAGACTAATGACGATGCCGGAAGAAAAACGTAAAAACCCTAGCCCAAGCAGACCAGAACCCTTAAAAGGTGCTGAGTTGAACTTCATATCACGATAAAGGTGAAGGAAGAAGTCAGATACAGGGAGTCAGGAAGGGCATCACATTCTCGGCACCAGGACGGATAAATCCACTGCAGTGACCGAACCCGAAAAACGAACGTAGTGAGTAAGGTCCTGCATAGAAATGAAAAACCCTATAGTTGATGACAGAACTATAATGCCAAAGTCCAAAAAACTGGTCCAACGGTCTATACGGGAATGAAGTACTTGATGGAGAGAGTCGAAAAACTGTCCCCCAAAGTACACTGCGAAAAATATTGTGTTGCTTTAACACAAATTTTGTGCTAAAATAGCTTCAACACAAAATATTTTGTGTCAAAATCAACATGGTTCCGCGTCAAACTTCATATATCAACACAAAATTGTGCTGAGTTCAAAACAAATTACTGTTGACTCCAACACAATTTTTGTTACCTTCAACACAATTCTGGTGCCAAAATGGCTTCAACACAATCCCCTACACAGTGTAACGACGAACCTAAGTAACCTCGATGTGAAAGCCTCGAGATGAATTGATACAAGGGGAAGGTTGACTCCAAACGGAAGAACTTCCACTCCCACCGACGACCGACGATGGTGAACCGTAGGAAAAACGCCGAAAAACGAGGACGAATGGATATAAAATATGCATCTCGCAAAACGATGGAGGTACAGAAGAAATGACGTAATGGAACGTCGTTGAGGTGCGAAACGAGAAAGGCGTTGCAAACAGTAACTCCGAACTCGACTGTAATGAAATTAGAAACGCAGAAGAGATGAACACATTAAATGTTCCTAGCGTTAATCACAAACGTAGCTCCGCCTGGTAGTAATACCACCGACATCCAGAACAAAGAGATTTCCACGTAAACTAGAAAGATCCTCAAAGAATTTAAAATTCCCGAAGAGAGGAAATACATTTGAAGTCTCTCGCCGGCAGATAAAGTAAGGTCATTAAAATTCAGAATTTGAAATGACCTAACACGAACAAGCTGTCGAGAAGAAGAAACGGTAAAGACATTGCTAAAGAGCAGTCTGTTGTTCTTGTAGACTGTACCGATAATCATACTCGGTAGAAAAACTATAGAACACTTCACGAATTTGCGTGTCATCCTTGCGCAGAGCTCAAAATACAAGAAGACCGCTCGATGAAATAGTCTAATGCTATCCCAGGCAGAAGATTGAAAAGACTTCAGGCTTGATCCTTGCCCGGCCAACAGACCAGGAGAAGATCAATAAACACTCCACGTGTCGTCGAACGAGAGTATTTCTAAAGATTTCCCGGAGAAATACACTCACACTCAAGCTAATAATTATAAAATTTATCAGAGAAGAAATAAAATTAATGCTCACCCCAATCTGAATTGTAAGTGTAATTCAGTATACAGATGGGACCAATTTGGTGTTTAGTAACAACAAATTGTGTTTCAAAGAACAGCACACTTTCACAATAAACAAACACGTGATCTCTTTTGTTGTTCAGCACACCCTTAATTACATAAAGAGAGTAGTAAAGAAGCTCATTAAAATGTAACAAAGCGTCGTAGTGTATGGGCTTGAGTTGTGGCTACGAACACAAACGCAACAACAACGTAAGCATGAAAGGCAGAGAAAAACCTCTGTAAGTTCTCTCTTGAACACAGGATATCAAATAAACATAATAATACTTGATATAACAAGAGATTACATTTTGGTAGGAACAATGAACTGAATGCATGAAAGTGAAACTACCAAAAACTGCAGAGTCCGAACAGAACAACAACAACAGCATGGAAATTGACGGACTGGTTATAAAGAATCGGATCTCCCCGGCGGGGAAAACGAACTTCCCGCGACAGGCGGGGATACTTTTCACTATACTACTGAAGATTTACACAAAATTCAATGCATAAATTCGTGAATCAACGAAGCAAAATCCTGTACGTCTATCGTACAGATCACGACAAAAATATCCCAGCCACAATAGGCTCACATACTGCCGATAACAAAACGGGGTCGCGAGCCCGGCTTAGGAGAGAATCCTTGCTGTTCAAACAAAGAAAATGAGTTTGAACAAGTCAGACCACTTATACAAAGTCCCACAACTATCACAGCGGGCCGAAACTCATTGTTCGTGTAGAACCGCGATATTGAATACACACGTCTACCATCACGCATGACTGTCTTCTAAGTTGAGCGTGGAATTTCATATTGACTTTTAGAAAACATCGTCGGACGTTCATTTCAAGATATAGAAAGATCTTGGCTAAAATTCTGAAATAGAGCAAATTATTTTGGCGACGTACGTCCGAAGACACTAAACACGTGACTGACGGTAAAACAAACCGTGCGAGGGTCTAAGCGAGTCCAAAAATTGCCCACACGAGCGACAAAATTTAGAAACAACCGGGATAGAAATGTCAGACAAAATTATCCCAGAAAATATTATTTAATTAACCGCAATAGAAACTATTGATAAAGGAGTAGGTGAGCTGACGTGCAGTGAGTCGAATTCTTTTGCCCGATGGAGACAATGGAACGCTGTGCCTGGAACTAGAGTCCTTTGTTGGCTTGGACAATGAAACCGGTTTGCCAGGGACTCCAGACAACGCAATAACGGTCGAGGTCAGACTGTCTAGAAGTTGATTATTAACTTCTTGTACCACGGTCCCACTCGGAGGAATATTTACAGACGCCGATAATACCGGACTCCGAAAACTATGCGCAATAAATAAGCACGTCGGGCCTGGGCATATTTCCTCCAGGTAGACGACACGACAAACACTCCGCACACGTGGCTTGCCGATAGCACAAAACTTTACAAGCAAAACAAACCGTGTGGGCGTCCAAACGGGACAAAACTTGCCAACACGCACGACAAGAATTAGAAATCGGAACAGAAACCTCAGACATAACTAATGTAAGAAGAATTTCCCGAAAAGAAAACACAAGTCAATATTGATAAAGGATATAATCGGCGGTTACAACAACAACACAGCTGTATTGCTTTAACACTTCCTTGATGTGGACTGCTCGAGTACAAACAGAGAAAGAGGGAGGAATGGCGTGAGCAGAGCTTATAAAGTAACTTCACTGGGATGAATGAGAGAGCTCCCCTAGGGGCAGACAACTCCCCCGAGGGGAGACAACTTTTAGTTTTAACTTCCGTTTTTAACAGTTTGTATTGTTCTTCCTAATGGAGATTAGGCATTTAAGCAAAGCAGGTTTACGATTTGGGTAACAAATTGGAAGTGTGGGGATCAAAACCCACATATACCTTTCCCATTCCTATGCAACTATGAAATAACAGCGAATCTCTCTCTCAAAAATCACTTCAAAGACATGGAGAGGTAGGGCGGAATTCTGGTTTGATTACAAGCCGTCTAGTCCGTCATTCATAATCCAGCCGTCGTCCATTAGAGAATATCCGCGTCCATAATCCGGGAAGACCTATTCCATTCCATAAATATATTAGCACCAAATTCAAAAGACAAAAGTATACATAAACATAGGCTGTTTCCTGCAAGAGAGTAGCGGTCAACAGTTTCAATGATGCCGGCAAGACATCATGATGTTCCAAAATATCAAATCCGTATCGCTGATCAGTATTCTTTAATCCATAAGCAATATTCGTTAGTAGAGTCGTCATCTAAAAATGATGTACCTCAGTCACGCTTTGATTGTGACTGTTCATATGAGTACCATGAGGATCTTGAAGTACATGGGCTCACACTCAAGGTTATTTCACTCATATGATGACAGCCAGTTTTGTTGGTGGAGGAAGCCAGTACCCAGAGAGAACCACCGTCCGTCGGCAAGTAACTGACCAATCTAGGTAAACCAAGATGGTAAATCAGGAATATTCCGCGATATTATGTCTGAGTTTACTGATATTGGTAACTGGCTAACTTTCACACATGGGGCTCGAACCCATGCCGGTTCAGCGGTGTGCGGCTAGCGGTCACCAGTGACCTGCCTTAGACCACTCGGCCATCGAGGGCCCTTCAAAGACATGATCGGTAAGTTGGGGATATTCAGTTGCATTTTCAGAAATATTAAACATTTATAAATAATGTTAGTATTTATTATCAAATCAAACCTGCTATTGCTATGCCTATACCCTCCTTAAGAGATCCAATTGCAGAATAAAAGTTATATCCCCTTAGGGAGCTCAGTCAGGTTACTCTGCTCCATGTGCTCACATGAATACTTCCTCTTTCTACTGCAGCCTGTCTGTGCAAGGCCGTGGAGTGTGGGGAGGATGGGTTGGGCAATCAAAGCAATAGCAGGTTTGATTTGATAATAAATACTAACATTATTTATAAATGTTTAATATTTATTGCTCAAATCTTCACCTGTTATTGCTGTGCCACAATACCAACAGATGAAGGTAGGGACCTCGGCCTTGTTGTAGTTCCTGAGTTCATGCAAAGTAACCGCTGAGATGATCGTGGATATGGCACACAATATTACCCGATGAGGGAACCCGGGCCGGCAGCGCTGTGGGTACTCGTGTGGTAAGCAATGTAAAACGGAAAGAAGGGTCATGTACATACCAGGCGACTTTCGAATACAAGTTGACCATCTTAAACCATAGTCTTAAATGCCATCTTACGCCAACTCTCTGTACTTTAGTCAATGGTCAATCTATCTGACTATACTTACATGTCTCTCAGATAGTATTCGGTAAAAGTCGAATTGGCACCCCAAGCCAATGCGAAGGCCGTCAGGAAAAACAGACTATAGTAGGAAACAGCTTTAATAGAGGCTGACGTAGATGTCATCTAGACTAATGTCGATGCCCGTAGATAAATGCAAAATGCTGTCTAAAGTTAACCGGTACCCCTCAAAGGTGCTGATTTGAAAACTTCCTATCTCATTGTAGGTGAAGGAAGAAGTCCGCTACAAAGGGAAGAGAGGCAGCATCGGGATCGATGTCTCGGCCTCGACACCAGGAGACGAAGTAAATCCACTAGATTGATAGAGCTGTAATGTGGAAGATCGGTTGGTGGAAACCATCGTTTCTGCAACTTCGGCTGAAGAAATCCTGGTCTGTGAGTGCAACCTGGATAGTCTGCAGACGTGTAAGTTGCGCCACTGGGAGTTGTGGGCTATCCCGTGATAATGACGCAACAGACTGGGCCAAACTGGTAGGCGGCGTGGTGGAGTGGTGAGAAGAGGAACCAGAGCCGGAAACTACGGTCGACGAGGCCACAAACGGAACAACGAGCAGGATGATGCAGTCGTACTGAGCAATCTTTAGTAGAACTTCCTGAAGCAGGCAATGGGAGGGTAGGCATAAGCAAGGAAGTTGTCCCAGCTGATCGATAAAGCACCGATGACGAAGGCTCGAGGGTCCAAAATCGGGTTAACGAAGAGGGAGAGCTGTGCATTGTTCCTCGTCGCAAACAGGTCGATCAAGGGGGGCTCCCAGATGCTGATGATGCGTAGGAAGACCTCCGTATGAAGCTGCCATTCGGTTTGAAGTACGGTGTCTGGACGAGAAGGCGATCCGCTAAGACATAGAGCCGACCCGGAACATGGCAAGCGTTGAGATGGCAGTGATGTAGTAGAGCCAAGTCGAAGAGAGTCCCAACCAGACGAAATATTGAGTAAGATCAGGTGATACTCATCTAGTTGATGTGAGCAATGACAGTAGAGTTGGTACTGCAAGAAGATGGTACTGCAGCGGCCGAACTTGGAGAGACTCGTAATGAGTAAGGTCCTGCGTGGATGTGAGTAGAAGACTTTGCCAAAGATGAAGAGGCTGAGAGGTTAATGACAAAAACTTCAGTACCAACGCCTGAAGTTTGGTCCAACGGTCTTCCGGGGGTCATACCAGTTGATGGAGTGTGTCGAAGACTGCCCCAATGAAACAACGAAGTTGTGCTGGTACCAACTCTGACTTCTGAGGGTGAGGAATGAACCCGAGATATAGAAGAATGAGCAGAGTGAACCGGATCTGAGTGTTGAGAAGAGACTTGTCCGCCGCCCAAATAAGGATGTCGTCTATGTGAACCTTGATGTGAATGTCCTGTAGACGGAGAAACGCCATGACTGGAGAATTGATGCAGGTGAAAAGCCACGGGGCGATCGCCAGCGTAGGAAACGTGTAGCATTCCTACACTTGCCAGCGTAGGAAACGACGATGACGAGGATGAACGGGTATATGCTGGCCAACCAATCCCGGTGATGTATGCAGGCCCGGATCGATGAAACTGACGTCATCTTGAAATGAGGTGGTGACAGGTGAAGTTTGTTGAGCCGTCTGAGGTCGATAATCATATGCATTTGATCGGAATCCTTCTTTGGAGCTAGGAAGACATGACTGTAGAAACCGACGCTGTTCTCGGCCTGAGGCAACTCTCTGATCGCACCCTTGGAAATGAGCGTGGCGACAGATGAAGCATCTGAACGTGTCCTGAGGGAACTGGCAGAAGAGAAGGACAAGGTCGGCAGATGAGTCTGGGCTGGGACTGGAAGTCGAAGAGGAATCCATTTTTTAATGTCTCGAGAACCCAGACGTCATCTGTAATGAGCTGCCAATTCTCCCAGAAGTGCTGCAAACGGCCGCCGATGACATGATGACTGAAAGGAGGGCAGATGGAGTGTAGATAGTCACTTGTTGGAAGCACCTCTTCCTCTGAAAGATCTCCCATGCGTGGCACGTCGACCATGGGGAAGTGAAAGGCCTGTCAAAGGGACGAAAATTACCACGGAGAATAAATGTTATTTCTCTCGGTTGAAGCATGAATTAGAGAGAAATTACTTTCTCTGGTTGGTGGAATGTGTTTATGTAATCAATTGTTTTGTTTAACAATTGGGCTTGACCACAGGGCGGTGTTTCCCGCCCTGGGATATGTATTAAACTAAGGAGTTGTAATGAAGTTTCCATTCAGCACGACTGACTGGGACCGTGCTGGTAAATTTTTCTCTTCTGCGAAACCACAATGGACATTACAACTGTGGCTGATATTTCTACGACTTTGAAAAACGTTATACAACAGATCAAGAACCTGGAGAATGCCTCAGGCAGCCAGTTTCTGAACTGAGACAGAATCTCCAGCTAAGTCTCGCCGGGTTTTCAGCAGAATTTAATACCGGAAGTTTGAAAAAGAAAGTCAAGCAATATATTTGAAAAAGAGTCGGAAACAAGAACAAGTTACAGCATATCTCAGCTATAGAGAATGGACTGGATTAATCATACATGTGCTCGTTCGAGAACGGAGACGTTTTTCAAGTTCGTGAAAGCCTGTTGACTACTTGCGAAAAGCCAAACGAGCCCCTTTTCTCGTTCCTTCAACGATCGGTGTTTAAAGTCTTCCTGGTGTCCGGAACTTAACCCTGGGTGCGGTTCAATACACGATACATCGGCGCATGCCTTTCGTCCTGAGGATTTTCCTACCCAGACTTGCTATTTCAAGACCAGGTTCAGGTGAACACGCTTTCCAAGAAGCGTACTGATGAGTATTAACACAGAATACAGTAGCACTTACAGGAAAAGAGATAAGAATCTCAGAGATAAGTATTGCTTTGTTTTGTTGTATATAATTGAGCAATTGAGTATTGTATACACGATTTTTTGAATCGAGCTGGGTTTTCGGATCAGGTTCTGACGAACGCTTAATGTGAATATGAGCATGGTTAAGCAAACATTATTGCGAAAGGAGTATTAGAATGTAGTTTAATGGAAAAGAATAGGAACATTTAAGTTTCATATTAGACGGGATCTTTAAAGGGAGGGAGAGTTACCGGCATATGGTACGTGGAGTGCTAGAATTTGAGTTTCCCATAAGACAAGTGAGCTGAGCATTTGCATTGTTTCAGACCAATTGTCTTTAACATGTTAAATCCATATAACTGACAAAACCTCTGGGCTTGGGTTTGTGTTCATTGTCCTTTTGTCTTCCGGCTAGTGGTCTTAATAGAATCATTCAATTTTTTACGATCTTTCTTACAAAACTCACACATAAATATGTGCTGGTTGGTATATGTATCAATTCTGCGTTAGTATGGAAAATGTTGAGGCAGTTCAACTCCTAAATAAATACGCATATATTGAAGATATATTCTGAGGGAAAATGTTTGTTTTGTTTTTTTTTAATATTGTTGTATTGTCGCTCTGTTCCACGTTATAGGATTTATGGAGCGGGAGCTCTCTTGATCCGATGGTGACTTCATAGGTGCATTTTCATCTGATAGCAGAGTTAATGTTCGCGAACAGAGTTCTAGAGAGTACAGTGGGAAAGTTTTTCTTCTTATGTTCAGCCTTGGTGGCTTTTATGGAAGCCTTGGTAGCAATGATAGTGTCGTCTATTGTTAGTCAAAATGGCCGGGAGATTGTCCGGGTGACAGTGAGTGGGGTCTTGGTGACGTAATGAAGTTCAGTGGCGCGGGCCGCATGCTTGCGGTGCTGGTCTGAGTTCTGCTACAGTTAAACGTAAAGTATACCTTACCTCCTCCGACTACACGTACGGTAATTTATCAAATAAACGAAATTGATCAAAGTAATACGAAGCACTAGACTGAGTTACGTTTTTCGATTTTCTGATTTTTATTCAAAAGGCGTTGTTCTGATGTCGGTTTTCATCGGTCTGGTCGGCTCCAGAATTTACTGGTGTGTTGTCATTTTGACTTTTGTTTTTGCATCGGTCTGGTCGGCTCCAGAATTTACTGGTGTGTTGTCATTTTGACTTTTGTTTTTGCACCGGTCTGGTCGGCTCCAGAATTTACTGGTGTGTTGTCATTTTGACTTTTGTTTTTGCACCGGTCTGGTCCGCTCCAGAAATTGCTACTATCATTTTCACTTTCGCATTTGTCTGGTTGGCTTCGGAATTTCCTTTTTTATCATTATTCTGTTACTCAAACAGATAGCAAGTGGCAGTTGTGAAGCTATAAATGATGGTAATGGGCAGGCTACAAATATTATACCGTATAATACTGGTTACGGATATTACTGGTTACTAATTGAGTTGGCTGCAGAGCCGGAGAATACTGGGTATTAATACTATCTGAGAGATAATGTATATGAATACTAATATGGCTGCAGAGCCGGACGAATACTGGTTAAATGTTGGCTGCAGAGCCGAAGAATACTGGATATTAATATGATCTGAGAGATAATGTATATGAATACTAATATGGCTGCAGAGCCGGACGAATACTGGTTAAATGTTGGCTGCAGAGCCGAAGAATACTGGATATTAATATGATCTGAGAGATAATGTATATGAATACTAATATGGCTGCAGAGCCGGACGAATACTGGTTAAATGTTGGCTGCAGAGCCGAAGAATACTGGATATTAATATGATCTGAGAGATAATGTATATGAATACTAATATGGCTGCAGAGCCGGACGAATACTGGTTAAATGTTGGCTGCAGAGCCGAAGAATACTGGATATTAATATGATCTGAGAGATAATGTATATGAATACTAATATGGCTGCAGAGCCGGACGAATACTGGTTAAATGTTGGCTGCAGAGCCGAAGAATACTGGATATTAATATGATCTGAGTGATAATGTATATGAATACTAATATGGCTGCAGAGCCAGATGAATACTGGTTAAATGTTGGCTGCCGAGCCGGAGAATACTGGTTATTAATACGATTGGAGAACGATATGGTTTTGAGTGGTCGTATGGATGTGAAGCTGAATGAATACTGGTAAAATGTTGATGGCAGAGTCGAATGAATTGTGAAGACATGTTCAGTGCTCCAGTTGGCAGAGGTGAAAGAGAACATGGCAGGGGAGAAGAGAGAGAGTGGTGTGATGATGGAAGGGTGAAAAAGTGACAAAGACGGATTCGGCCTTGAGCGTAAATAGTGTACATTCTGCACCACGTTTTAACTTGACTAATATTTTGTGGAATAACTCATTGGAGTTAACATATGCAATATATATTTATACATTCTCTTGTTTAGTTGGTTGAAGAAAGCGGAAACAGTATGATAGTTGATGGGTAAGAGGAGATGCTAACACGATCGTTTTAACATTAAATTAAGTGTTAAGTGCATGATTTGCGCAGGAGTGTTGGAATATGAGTTGGTGTCGTTTTCGGATGTGAGTTGGTATCGTTTTCGGTGATGTTGAGAACATCGTGGATTGGCAATAATTTAAAGTGCGAATATTGATGAAGTATATATAAAAAAAATTAAAAAAAATTGTGGTTGTCTTTTGCATATTTATATTTGCAGAGATTTTCAAGCGAGATTGGGGATAGTTTGTAGAAGAAAAGGTGTTCATGTTGCTTCTATTACTAAGTCGTACAGAGCCTCTAACAACGACAATCCTGATAAAGCCTCGCGATGAATGACGTTTCTAAATCAGCCGAGGACGCATATGTTGTGTCGGTGAAGGTTTGAAAAGCATTTTAAACATATTTAAATAGTCGAGTGCGATGCAGATATCCATAATGTGTAATGGAATCGAGACCTGGTATATATAAAAAATTGAAGTATCAGGGTGTGATGTATGCCGCTGGGCGAAAAGATTGTCTTAATGATCAGAATTAATCTCTGTGTGGAAAATTCGGGCGAAAACTGAAATTAGATGCTGAGAATAAATTGTCTGTAAATGTTTGCAAGTTTATGTTTTAATGTAAAAGTATTTACTTGAAAATGGATAATCCGTTATGAGTATATTTGTCTCCGTTATGTTCTCGCCAACATTGTTTTCTGAATATATTTAAGGGTATATTGTGCAGTGTTTTTTTATTGAAGACCAGTGTTATAAAAGAATGGAAAATCGATGAAATCACATTTAAGTTTATATCGATAGTAGAAAGACAGATCTTTATATAGTTACTCCACTATTTAATCATTAAATGAGTTCAATTTCGAGAATTATGATGGGTATGTATGTCCATATCTCGGAATGGTGGGAGTAAAATTGCTGTCAAGAACATATTGGAATGATCCAAATACATTCAAAATATCATGTTTAGTGAGTAGTGAAGGCAGAGTGAGATTTAGATGTTGTGTGGGTGCAGTTGTTGTTCTACCCGCACAACACCGGGAATTCTATATGTAAATATGTTGTTTATATAGATATAATTTTTTCTGTATTCTGTAGCAAGGGTGAAAGTTAATTCACTCACGAATGAGTTTTTATCCTCAGAACATCGCCCCGTTCTTTGGTTTTCAGCGTACGGTCCCAGCAGTATTACCAAATATGGAGTTATGTGTTGATTATTGGTGATTTGTTTATTCATAAACAAATGGAACCGGGTACCAGAGAAATGTTATTTCTCTCGTTGAAGCATGAATTAGAGAGAAATTACTTTCTCTGGTTGGTGGAATGTGTTTATGTAATCAATTGTTTTGTTTAACAATTGGGCTTGACCACAGGGCGGTGTTTCCCGCCCTGGGATATGTATTAAACTAAGGAGTTGTAATGAAGTTTCCATTCAGCACGACTGACTGGGATCGTGCTGGTAAATTTTTTAACAAAATTGATATTTGCATATGATAAGTTAACGGCAATTATACTTGATGGTAATAAATTGATGATACATGTTGGTTTAGGTTTTCTGTATTAAAATTTTGGATATTGTTTCTTATTTGATTATGTCTTAAAGTATCATTTATATACTTTGTTGCCTAATTGAGTATGTGTTTGTAGTACATGTTATTGAAATTAGTAACCGCTCTACCCCCATAGAGTATGCCGGGCTGCAATGGGTTGGGGGCAGGTTTCCTCCCTATTATGACTGATTGTGGTCGGGGGTTGTTCCTGGCCGGCGGCAGGCATTTTCCTGTATAGGATATTTTCTTGTTTTATCTGAAAACAATTTGTTTAACGAGTTGTTTCAATATACCGCTGATATGCTCTATCCGTGTGATGGTGTTTGATGTCGTTTATATGCATTGGACCTCCTCGGTGTATCATAATATTGTGAGAATGAATGGTAATCTTCTACCGGTGTTTGTCAGAATAAAGAGAGCGTACGGTCCCAGCAGTATTACCAAATATGGAGTTACATGTATGTGTTGATTATTGGTGATTTGTTTATTCATAAACAAATGGAACCGGGTACCAGAGAACCCTCTCGCTGGTAAGTCCTGTGAGCTTGGTTCCGATTCCCTCTCCGATCGAATGAAGACAAAGCAAACGGTGGATGCCGAGACGCTGCAGACAGAAGTCGTCTCCTCACGAATACAGGCATGACAGACTCAACTGCGTTGTTGAACATGAATGTAGAAGCTAAAGGCTTGTGCAACAGTTGGGTTTTAGCAAAACCCGGAACTTCGGACTTAGTGTCGCGAAGCAATGCTTTGCGTTGAGCCTGGAGAAGCGAAACATAAGCATAGGAGCCTGCCACGATGACATGACGATTAGATTGAAGTTAATCAAGAAAACCCCGTAGGTAGGTGAGTTGACCAGGTAGGTAGGTTTCTTAAACTTGCTGTTGTCGTCCTCAAGTTGACAATCGAAGGCAATACAACTGGACGCCCAAGCCGGAGATGGTCGACAAATAAAAGAATGTCGCCGGCGGAGCAGATGAAATGGCCGAAGAAGCCGCTGTCACACGCTTAAGACCAGAACGAGAAGAGGAAGGGACAGCTGTAGAAGTAGGCTCGGGCATCTCAGGAACGAGAGCCAAGAGAGCCGCCATCTTGTCTTCAAGCAATAACGAAGATGCACCTACAGATTTGACAGAAGGCGAAGAATCCCGACTAGAAGTAGACGACGTCGAAGACGAGCAACTCGTCAGGGCCTCAATGAGAAACATATAACAAACGATCAAGAGGATAACCTCGAGATTGTGACCGGGAACGTCGATCTTGACGATCACGATATGGAGGTGTAAGAGAACGACGTGGCAAAAAATGAGCACAGAAAGGGTGTACGGGAACGACGTACAGGTGTATGAGAACGATGTAACGGCGTACGAGAACGGCATTGTGGCATACGAGAACGACGTACAGGTGTATGATAACGACGTAACGGCGTACGGGAACGGTGTTATGGTGTATAGGAACGACGTAATGGTGAACAATAACGGCGTTGCGGAGAGCGGGATTGGCAGCTTAGGTGAACGGGAACGTCGCTTAGGTGAACGGGAACGACATTGTGGCGTACGAGAACGGCGTTGTAAGAGATCAACTGAGGTTGAAACTGTAGGATGATGTAAAGTCGAAACCTGAAGAGTCGTAGTGGAATCTGAACGAGGGAACAACGAAGGCATGGACTTAAACGGCAAAGGTGCAGCCGTAGTCCGCGGAGCTGTTTTGGACGAAACAGACGTAGAAGAAAACAAATCACAGAGGCGAAGTCGAAATCTGTTGAAGCCTTTTCTTTTTCATAGTACTAAAAGGACATCAGACAATAGATTGGGTGAAACCGAAACCCGTGAAGAGGAAGACTTTTGTTCACCGATCACGATAGGTCGCTCAGTGAAAGCCGATCGCCACTTGGAGACAGGATCCTTTGTTGTCCCAGACAAAGAGACGGACCTAGGCTTAGTCCCCAAGCCGTCAGACGAGTTCTTATCACCACGACAAAGTCTGTCTGGATAGATGTCAATTTCCACCTGTTTGACTATACCACTAGGGGGGAATCTAATAGACGATGAAAGTGACATGGTAGGACCGAGAAGATGGGACACTTCCAAACGCGCATCAGGAAGATCTTCGTTGAATTTAAAGTCACCGATGAGAGCAATTTCTGATTGATGTCTGTCGTCAGTGGATAAGTTGAGATCCTCCAAAGACCGTAAAAGGAACGCCCGTCTAGCCTGGGCATAATTTCACCAGGTAGCATCATCCCAGATCAAACATTCCAGACATGTGGCCTGCCGATAACAAAGATGGCCTTTGCATGAGAAGCAGGTCGAATGGGAATCCAAAACGGACCAAGAATGCCGACAAGAACGGCAATGTTTAGAATTTTCAGGGACTGTACGATCAGACATTGTGACAAAATAATCTGCCAGTAGTTCGCTACAGAAAATAACCCTAGGTTACGTCTAAAACTAGATTTTAACAGGAACTCTTTTCAAACACGTCTACACACTGGCAGATGCAGGAATAAAGAGGAAGTATTCATGTGAGCACATGGAGCAGAGTAACCCGCCTGAGCTCCCTAAGGGGAGATAACTTTTATTCTGCAATTGGATCTCTTAAGGAGGATATAGGCATAGCAATAGCAGGTGAAGATTTGAGCAATAAATTTCAAAGTTAGATCGAGAGAGAGATCTTAACAGAGTTAAACTTCTTTTGTCATTTGGTGGAAATGCTCTAAATGGAAACTGCAGATGCGTATTGAAGAAATAAATTTATTAATCCCAGCAAGTATTGTATGAAAACTGTGACAGATTCAACAGAGTACAGTTGATACCAAAATGATTAATTTGGAAAATTGAGACAAAAAATGATAAACTGGACTATCACACTTTTAAAATAAATGTCCTGAGAGTACACACTATGAATAAATCAATGCACTATGATATGAAAGGGATTTTCTAGCACTGCAAGGAGAT
>JAVTVY010007739.1:0-44735 GCA_036873755.1 Hanleya hanleyi
TATTGGCCTTCGGGGAGAATCAGTTTGTTTACTTTACCTTCGTAGGTGACTTCGTACCATACTTCTTCGTCTCGTACGTTGTACCATGAGTAAGGGTGTTGAATATCCACCAGTCCACATTCCCACCGGCCAGGTAAATGCAACGGTAATTGAGTCACGTACTTGGCCAAGGTGTTGTCAGGAAACACATCGAGTGAACTGTTACTGGGCAACGTCAGGTAAAACATGACGACTGAGCTTTCTGGCTTCTGCACCGCGTTTTTAATACTTTCCTTCCCTAGTAGGGCTCCCAGGCCTTGGGCGCCTTACCTCGGCGTTGTGATCGTTGCGGTGACTTAGATCTGTGAACAGGTCGTCCCCGTCGTTGTGGTTGTGGTGTTTTGGGCGGTGACATGGGGGCCCAAGAAGAGGAGGAGGGTAGTGGTGGTGGTTGGTGTCGGGTCGATTGCTGCATAAAGGCCCAACGGTTAGGATTCCCTACCAATTTTTGAGGGGTGTGCGTGTCTTTTAACCCCTGAGCAAAGGCTTCCCAGCCCGGGGGATTAGAGTGTTTGCGAGAACGTACCATATCGTTGATCAAATCGGTCATATGAGACCCCGGCACCACTTGGTTTCGAATCAGCAGTTTTCCCTCATCGTTCCAACCCATATCGGAATTCTGTTTCACCCGGTCCAACAATAAACGTGCCTTGGTCTTGAAGGCTTTAGGCACACTGGCCAACACTTCCTCTTCCAGCTGAGGTGAGGGTGGTGGTGGTGTGAGTGTGGGCGTTGCAGGGTGTTGTGGGAGTGGTGTACTACTACTACTACTACTTCTATATTGATCCATAAACGTCTTGTACCGGTTCAGCGTATGATGGTAGAGTTGAATTTTCTCGTGATCGGGGAGTCGACGTTGGAGTATACTATTCATCTCTTCGTCCAGAGACTGGAGTTGTTGCACTGTGGCAGGCACGGGATAGGGTGATTGCAAACTCTGTAACAGTCGAGGTTCCACCAGCATCATTTTTTCGTATGTTCCATGACGTTAGCGTCCCAAGATGGAGCCTAGTAACGGTCCCAGTACGGTAGCGGCTAAGGGTGCGAGGAGTGCGCCGAGAAATCCACCTCGCTGTAACACCTGTTTCTTTTTCTTGACACTACCCGTCTTCTTCACTAACGTTCGGAGACCCGCCTTGTGCCGTTGCAATTTCCCTTTCTGTAGAGGACTGAGCGGAACATTGCCTTTTAACACATTATGTGCCACTTCACACAAACACCGTACCAAGTCGGGTTCCGCCCCGCGCACCAGGGCCCGGCCCACCTCCGGTGGCGCGCTGCGTAATACGCGGAGGGCCGGCGCGTGCTTGCGTATCCGTGCAGACATGATCAGGAAGTGACGGCTAGAGTGGGTTGTTGCTTCTTTTTATTTGGGTGTGTACACCGTCTGCACCTCTCCGGGAAAAATGTGGGTGCGCAA
Organism: Hanleya hanleyi; assembly: GCA_036873755.1. NCBI lineage: Eukaryota > Metazoa > Mollusca > Polyplacophora > Lepidopleurida > Hanleyidae > Hanleya > Hanleya hanleyi. The sequence goes on from JAVTVY010007739.1 coordinate 1,460, forward strand.
TCGAAGGGGTGAGGGCGTGTCTTGTTTCAAGTCGATGAGTAGATACCCGTGAGCTCCTTGGGTGGCATCTTCAAAGGCTTCTCGTACAAAGGCCGTGTTTTTAGGGTACATCTGTTGGGCCAGGTGCATAATTTGGGAGGCGTCTCTGGGGTTTTTGAATAACACCACATACTGAGCATTCAAACTAATGTTCCTGTGCTCTTTGTTCTTACTGAAGAGATTTTGCACGATGTAGATGATGCTCAACCGACGATGATGGCTTCCTTTGGTAAAGAGACGGGTGATTCGACTGTCCGTTTCCGTCATGAGATCGTCCACCACGACCAAGGTGTCTTCTGGCGTATCCTCAGGGGGTAATCCTTCCACCAAGGTGAGTCCCGGGAGACGTGCCAGTTCCTCGTACGCCGGTTGCCAAGCTCCATAACACCACAGGATGCGAGCTACGGGGGGTGAAATCAGGGCTGACCCGTGTTGGATGAGGCGTTGAACGAAGTGTGTTTTTCCCGACCCTGTCGGTCCAGCGATGAGACACGTGAAAGGATGCTGCCATCGAGGATCCATAGTTTTTTTTTTAATGGGAGTGGTTCAGACGGAACGTCGACGACGTGGATCCCACCGGGGCTCGTAGTCAAACGGGTACCGTTGCCGTGGTAAACGTGATTCACCGGATCCCACTCTAAGTGTTAGCGTGTTGGTAGGTGTAGGTGATGGGGTGGAACGTTCGTAATGGCTTCGGAGGGTAGATACGGCGGGCTGGCGGTGAGGTCGAGTAGTACGCTTAGACGGCGTCGTAGGGCTGAGTGTGTGTGTGGTGATAGGCTCCGTCGTCTCAGGGGTTGATACGGCAAGCTGGCGGTGAGGTGACGTCGTGGACTGTGGTGATGGCAGCGTCGTAGGAGGAGGGAGAGTCGTGGTGGGGGTGGTGGTGCTGGTGCTGGTGGTGGTGGTGGTGGTGGTGGTGGTGGTGGTGGTGGTGTTGGGTGATTGCACTTGACGTTGAGACCCCGGTGGAGCAGCACTTGGACGAATGGTGTTGTTGAAACAGGATATCACGTACGACAAATCGTAGAACACGCCTCCAAATAAGGTACCCACAAGCACTACTAGACACACCACCGTACCGACTTGTCCTTTTCGAGTCCGTAACAGTAAGGGTAGATGTGCACTATCCATGGTACCACATCTACACTGAAGGATGGCGGTGATGTGAGGTAGAATTTATAGTCGTTTCATGTCACGACCTGACACCCAGGAATTAAACGAACTGGGCCAACCTTGCCATTTGACGAAATGATAGGGGATACCACGTCGACGTTCCGTTTTCAAAATCTTTTCCACCGTGTATTAATCTTTCCGTGTTTTCACCACCGGTTGTAATTCTGCCTCATAAAACGTGCCTTGCAGTGTTTCTCCTTGTAGATCTTCCAGGTGATAGACGTGTGGCTGTCGAGGTTTATGGCGAACGATGACAAAGTGCTCATCACTCCAGTTGGGCAAGTAACTTTTCTCAAATTGCCCTTTCACTTTACTGATCCGTACCACATCTCCGCGTTTGTAACGGGGTGACGACGTGAGTGGTGGCTTGGGGTCTATGGAGTACAGCGTACGGCGCACTTGATGTTCGTTGCGTTCTGTCACATCGAGGGGAGCTCGCTGGATACTGCGATGATAGGCTCGATTGTACCCTTGGACCAGTTGAGGTAGTACATCGATGTACCGTCGGGTGTTTTTGGCGGTAAAATACTTGTACATTCGTCCTTTGAAGGTACGATTGAATCGTTTCACCACAGAGGCTTTGGTCTCGTTGTACGTATGGAAGAAAAATACCTTCTGTTTCTTAAGAAAGGCTTGAAAGGGTCGGTTGAGAAATTCTGTGCCTTCATCCGTTTGCAAATAGAGGGGTTTGCGTCCCGTCTTGAAAATCTGCTGGAACGCCCGTACCAGATTCTCTCCTGTTTTGGTGCGAATGGATAGTACCCATGCGTACTTGGATAAAATATCGATACAGGTCAACATGTACCGATGTCCATCATTGTGGGGAGCAAATCGACTCATATCCACTAAATCAGCCTGCCATTGTGCGTCTATGCCTCCTACGATGACTCGGTTACGGCGAAAATGTCGTCGGGCTGCTCGATGTAAACTATAAGTGTCTTGGGTTTTTAACCAGTTTCGTACTTCAGTTCGACTAATGCCTTGGGAATGGGCAGCTCGAGCGAGCGCTCCCACAGCGCTATAAGCGGCTGGACTGGTAGGGTTGTAATACAAATCGGTTAACACCTTGTTCACAGTGGTACGCCACGTAGATTCCGACCGTCCACCTTTTCTCATCCCCTTCCGGGTGCCCCTGGTGTGGGTCCCCATGCTGGAGGTTGCGCTGTGGTGTGTTCGCTTCATGAGGTGACACTGACACTCTAGCCTCTGTGCACCCTATAGATATAGTACTTCATCGACCATGGGGATTACTTTTTCCAAGGCTGTCCATAGATCAGGGTCCAGAGTAAAACCACCTCGCTTCAGACAGACGAGTCGAGCAAAATAGGGACCGCGGAAAATGTAGACGTCGTCACACAGGTGAATGCTATCACCGTCGAGGTCACCCAACAACACCCGTTTCAAGGTAGTCCACCCTTCCGGGGATAAAGAGACACGCGCTGGTTCAGACGTACACCAACACCTACTGTCGTCATCGATGAGCTCCACGCGTTTAGGATATAACAATAGGGTGCAGTCCGGTGTAAGAGTGCGGGTAGCTACAGAGTTCGCCTCGGGGTGCAGTACGTCGTGGACGTCGGTGATAATAGCTTTCAGCGCCTGCCATAATGCCGGACGCAGTAGGATAGAGGCACCACCACACTGTTCTAACCGGGGAAAAAAAGAATCATCTCTACCACTTCGTAGGTAGACACCGACTCCCACGTGCATGAAATCCACTTCGGGCTCTTTTCCCTGTAACAACCGTGTCAATAGAGTCCATCCTGCTAGGGTTAAACATAGCTTCACCTCTCGGGGATGTTCTTCGATGAGCTGCAGTTCATGGTCATAGACGATCAGGATGACGTCAGGCGTGAGTTGGAAGAAGGCAAGCTCCGCTCCGTGCGCTGCCATGGTGGTGAATGACAAAAACACCGACGAGGCAAGTGTGTGTATATATCCACCCTCACCCCCTTCGTGAAAGTCCGTGATCACTCGTGTGTACCCCTAGTCCGTAGTATTTTCCACCCTTCGTGAAAGTCCGTGATGATTCGGGCTGTAATGTTATCTGCAATCATTTAACCTAGGAATTGTGAATTTTGCGCAAAATCTGAGGATTGTAAATTAACCCAGGAAGGGTGGTCGCGCGGACCTCGGTGTAGACACCTTGTAGGCCACCAATCAGCGACGCGTATATCGACTCTAATGTTATTAATAGACGCAATCATTTAACATAGGAATTTGCTAGTGTGAATTTGTGCAAAATGAAGGGATTCTGGCGGCACACAGTCAATACAGTACATGCGACCCTTTTCAGGGCCAACCGTCATGTTATCTCAATACATGCAATCATTTAACGTAGGAATTGACAAATTTGGTGCAAAATCTGAGGATTGTAAATTAACCCAGGAAGGGTGGTCGCGCGGACCTCGGCGTAGGCACCTTGTAGGCCACCAATCAGCGACGCGTATATCGACTCTAATGTTATTAATAGACGCAATCATTTAACATAGGAATTTGCTAGTGTGAATTTGGTGCAAAATGAAGAGATTCTGGCGGCACACAGTCAATACAGTACATGCGACCCTTTTCAGGGCCAACCGTCATGTTATCTCAATACATGCAATCATTTAACGTAGGAATTGACAAATTTGGTGCAAAATCTCAGGATTGTAAATTAACCCAGGAAGGGTGGTCGCGCGGACCTCGGCGTAGGCACCTTGTAGGCCACCAATCAGCGACGCGTATATCGCCTCTAATGTTATTAATAGACGCAATCATTTAACATAGGAATTTGCTAGTGTGAATTTGGTGCAAAATGAAGAGATTCTGGCGGCACACAGTCAATACAGTACATGCGATCCTTTTCAGGGCCAACCCCAATGTTATCTCAATACGTGCAATCATTTAACCAGCGGCATTGTGAATTTGGTGCAAAATCTCAGGATTGTAAATTAACCCAGGAAGGGTGGTCGCGCGGACCTCGGCGTAGGCACCCATCAGCGACGCGTATATCGACTCTAATGTTATTAATAGACGCAATCATTTAACATAGGAATTTGCTAGTGTGAATTTCGTGCCAAATGAAGGGATTCTGGCGTCACCTAGGAAGGGTGGTAGCCTCCTCTATGGACCAATGAGCAGACACGAATAAGAGCCAATCAAATGTCATTAAAAGAGCCAATCCGCTATCAATAGAAAGAACCAATGAAGCCAGTATGACCCCATTGAAAACAGCCAATGAAAATCTGCTGTATTTCGGTATAAAGCCAGCAGGAGCGTGGATAGCGTCACTCCAAACACCTTTGCCACACTGTGAAGACCTATAGAACTGCAGCAGGAAAATATGTACAACAGAGTAGCCAAGATGTCCACGACGAGAGGTGCAGCGAAAGAGAGGCGGGCAAGAGATGAATTAGCGAGGGGTGCGAAAACGTATTGGTTGGAGGCGATAAAGAAATGGACACGGGAGAACACCAACATTACACCGCTGACCTGGGCCGACCTTCATGATCTGGTCACTAGAGCGCCGACCGATTTGCTGGGACGAGACTGGTTAAACTGCCTGCGAGCTGTGTTAGACGAAGACCACGAACAACAACAACAACAGCAACAACAACAACAACAACAAGAGTTCGTGGACATGGCAGACGTGGCACGAATTCCACCACCCACATTCCTGCAGGATCTTCCAGTCTCACCAGGCGACTCTGCATGCCGCTATACATTATACCCTGGCCGGGCCTTTTGCGTCAGCAATTTGGAGTAGACAGGCAAACTCCACCCTGAAGAAAACAGGGTTAACAAATTGACTACAAACGGCCCTTTTCAGGGCCAACCAACGGCCCTTTTCAGGGCCACCCCAATCTACCGAGAGGGGGAACTTCTAACTTGGCACATTCAATTCAAATCAGGTCCTACAATCTCCTCTCCTCTCCTCTATATTCTATAGTATTACCAATCTGCAACACCAAAAAACAATCCCTGCCCCTCAACGGCCCTTTTCAGGGCCAACCCCTTTACTTCCAACACACAGGTTCTCAGTGTTATAGGGCCAACCCATGCAAAATTTTGCGCAAAATGAACGGATTGTAAATTAACCCAGGAAGGGTGGTCGCGCGGACCTCGGCGTAGACACCTTGTAGGCCACCAATCAGCGACGCGTATATCGACTCTAATGTTATATCAATACACGCAATCATTTAACATAGGAATTTGCTAGTGTGAATTTGGTGCAAAATGAAGAGATTCTGGCGGCACACAGTCAATACAGTACATGCGACCCTTTTCAGGGCCAACCCCAATGTTATCTCAATACGTGCAATCATTTAACCAGCGGCATTGTGAATTTGGTGCAAAATCTCAGGATTGTAAATTAACCCAGGAAGGGTGGTGGCGCGGACCTCGGCGTAGACACCTTGTAGGCCACCAATCAGCGACGCGTATATCGACTCTAATGTTATTAATAGACGCAATCATTTAACATGGGAGTTTGCTAGTGCGAATTTCGTGCCAAATGAAGGGATTCTGGCGTGACCCAGAATGCATCACTCGCGCCAATACAGTACATGCGACCCTTTTCAGGGCCCACCCTAATGGTATAAACATAGGAATGGATTTTAACATGGGAATTCATGTGTTATTTACCTATTGTTACCTTAGGTATGTGTGTGCATGTGCAGGAGTTGGTGTTATTTTGTGCTTTGAGTTAGAAGTTCTCTTTCGAAAGAATGGGGTGGCCCTGAAAAGGGCCTTTGGAAGATGTAAGGGATTACATCGTTCGGGTGAGGTTTACCCGCCTCCGGGTACACACCGGGCAATCGATGGTGATGAAATGACACTCTATGGGTATATCAGTGGACATAGGCTCTGTTCGGTGGGCCTGTGTGTCGTCAATACAGCGTACACACAGGGCTTGATGACCGCATGGAAATATTGCATATTTAGCAAAGCGTGTTGAGCATTGCACACAGCGTAAAAACCGTGCTGGTGTCCATATTACGGGTGGTGCCAGTCTTCTTTTTATCGCGGTAGCGTAGTGATGCATGTCTTGAATTTGTTCTTTTTCTTGTTCACCCCTTTTTCTTTTTTTTCCTCCGTTTTTCTCTTCTTCTTCTTCTTCTTCTTCTTCTTCTTCTTCTTCTTCTTCTTCTTTCTGTATTTTCTTGGATGTTCCCTCTCCTTCTTGTTCTTCTTTTTCCCCTGCTTTTTTTTCTGGGTGTGCCAACTCATCGGGTAGGAGTTGAGCTTGGAGGCTTGGTTCTTCATATTGTTGGAAGATATCTTCGAGGACTTGGTGAAACCGTTGGGTTTCGAATGCGGTGACATCCGCATTACCATCCTGTAGTACCGGTTGGTGTTCTTCATCTGTAAATAGGGGCTGTAATATATCATCCAGCCAATTGTCCTCTATCGGTGGGTGTTGTAGGTCACTATCTCTCATGAACTCTTCAAGCGCTGCATCAATATCCATGGTTTCAGCCATGATGTAATTGTGAATGAATGGCAAGATACAGCCCGCTATTTATAGTCTAACCGTAGAGCGCGCGGACGTCAGCGAAATCGTGCATCAAAACTTTTGTGCTGAACTCAAGCTGGAAGAAATTTTGTGTTTCTTTTACAATTTTAAACCGGTGTCATTTTGCAATAAATGCGAGGTCAGGTATAAAATTTATTTCAAGTTGAACTGGGGCAACTCATGGTGTAGCATTTAAAAATTGAGAAGACTAGCGGTAGACTAAGCCGCTATTTTAATGATTTTATCGATTTTTAGTCCCGTAACGTTAGGGTTAGGGTAGTGTGGAAAACCCGGTACACTGGAAATAAATCGGTTTTCCTGGGTAAAAATACGTCAGGTATGTCCCTCACAGCCTTATAATGCCTCCCTGAAATTTGCAGTCGGTTTATCGACAGAAAACTAGGAAATTTTATCCTATCACACGGCTACAACATGACCGCCAATGCCGCCATCTTGTACACCGCCATCTTGTATTACAACATGGCCGCCAATGCCGCCATCTTGTACACCGCCATCTTGTATTACAACATGGCCGCCAATGCCGCCATGTTGTACACCGCCATCTTGTACAACATGGCCGCCTAGACTATAAATAGCGCGCTGTATGTTACCATTCATTCACAAAATACATCATGACTACCAGAAGGCTGTTATTCAACGACCCTAGAGAACTTAGGGAGATGATTACCAGTGAAGATGATGGCGGTGTGACAATCATTACAAGCTTACAGCGGGTGCATGAACATCATATTGCCGATACGTTGAGACGGCGAAGTGCACAACAAGACCAAGAGGTGACGGCCGCTATGGAAGAAGATGAGGATGTGACGGACGATGAAGAACTGCCCACCATAGAGTGGTTAAACAGTAACAGACCCCCAGCAAATACAGCGGCTACCCAAACGCCAATTATTATAACAACACCGGCTACGGAAACAGGAACAACACCACCACCACCACAACAATGCTCTTGGGCCGAGGTAACCCGCCTGAACGACCAGGTGACCCGCCTAAACGACCAGGTGACCCACCAAAACGAACAGATTAATGAAATGAGGGAAGACATGGATCAAATGGACAGAGTGAAGCTTAAACTACAACAAGACCTACATAAGGAAAACAGTAAATCAAGCTGCAGCGTGTGTACCGACGAGGAAAGCCTGTACGCCCTATTTCCGTGCGGGCATTTATGCCTGTGTGAAGAATGCTGGGTAGCCCTCACGTGTATAGGGGACACATGCCACTGCGCTGAAACGGACGAACAGCATTTAAAGATCAAGTGTCCCGTGTGTAGGAAGCAAGTGTCCGGGGTAAAGAGAATCTACCACTCGTAAAAAAGTGTCGTAACACTTTCCAACGGCCCTTTTCAGGGCCACCCCATTCTTTCGAAAGAGGAAACTTCTAACTGAAAGCACCAAATAACACCAGCTCCCATCACCACACTCAATGAACACTAACACTCATTTTTGAATTTTCTACTATTTTTATTAACACAATAGAATGAACGTGTTCACCACAGTAGACTCTGGGTATTGAATTTTTCAATACAATTATACGCTATGAAGGCGCTTCAATGCACATAGAATGAACATAAAATTAACATAGAATGTAGGAATACGATAATATCTGAATGTTTTCAATGCAACAAGACTTGAAAATGTTCAATATTTATACAACAAGACTAACACAATAGAATGAACGTCTTCACCACAGTAAAACTCGGGGTGTTGAATTTTAATACAATTATACGCTATCAATGGCGCTTCAATGAACGTGTAGGAATACGGTAAATGTCTGAATGTTTTCATGAAATGTTCAATAGTTCTGCAACAAGACTTGTTTGAACTCATCATCGTCTTTCCGCCCCTGGTGCACGTAGATGTAGGTAGTAATCTCTTCACGTGGAATTTTGGGAGGGCAGGCAGGTTCCAACGCCAGGGCAATTTGCGCCTCGGTCACGTCCTGTAGTGCCTCAGTGATCAGTGCGTATGAGGGTACACTAGTGTCCACACACGAATGCATTATTATGGGACTGTTATTCTCACAGCCTGCACATGCTTGAATGCGTAAGTGTCGAATGCGAGGTCTGATAAGATCCAGGACTGTGTCGATGTACTTCTTATAAATATAGTGAGACACCTGGTAAGCCAGGACTTGACGAATTGTAGCTGTGAGACTCTGCAACTTCCGCCACGCCGTTAATTTCAAGGTGACACCCTGAGGACAAGGAACACGCTCTTGCGTATCTAACCTCATTTTCCATTTACGGATATGCACCAGGAGCTGGTCGTTGAAATAGGCACAGCTGACAAAGATGTCGTCACCCACATAAAATTTCGCTTCGTTACTCCCCTGGTCGCGAATAACCGCATCGATGGGGTAATCAAGGGTCTCTAGTTTTTGCCAGGTGTCGAAGGTCAAGGCAATATGCCTAGCGGGTCTGTCGTTATAGGCCGGTACGTTAAAATGCACTTCTTCGTCTTTGACACTCACAGTTAAATAGGCTGAGAGCTCCCAAATGTCCGTGTGGGCTGCCTGGTAGGCCTGCTGGATAATGTTATTGATATCCTGCACAGACATAGGAAGTTGCACCTCTTCTTCTTCTTTCATGGGCTCAGGCACTTGCTGGGGCACGGGCTGAAGCACTGGCTCAGGTATTTCTAAAGGTGTTAGTCGGGGCCGTTTGGGTCGTGCACCGCGTTTGGCAGGTACACCAGACTCTGGGTGCGTACGTTTGCTAGCTGTACGCTCTTCGGTAGTGTCCATGACTAAGATATCATCATCTTGTACATCGTGGGCTTGAAGTAGATCTGCTAGTTCTTCATTCCCCGTCTTCTTCAGCGCCTCCACGAAGGCTAGAAATGCATAGGGCCCACGGCGCAGTAGACCGTCGATGAGAGCTCTGTTTTGTCGTGAAGTGGTGTTCTCCGCCATGATATCTTCGACACCCTGTTTCAGGAGTATGTTTTCCTCCATAAGCAAATCACATAATTCGACCACATGCTGCATCTCATCAATGAGGCGAACACGGTACTGTCGAAGCTTCACTTGCTGGGATGACTCCATGTCTGTGGGCTCAGGCTGGTGAGTAACTGCTACGGCGTAATAGTCTGGTGAATTTGCACTGGTAAAATGAAATAAAGTAAAAGGTTCTCCACAGCTCATACAAGTAGGCAAGCAGGCTGGCTGGCTGGCTGGCTGGCTGGCTGGCTGGCTGGCTAGAGGTGAGGCAGGCAGGCAGGCAGGCTGGTCAGGCAGGCAGGCAGGCAGGCAGGCAGGCAGGTGAGGCTGGGCAGGCTGGTCAGGCAGGCAGTCAGGCTGGACTGGCAGGTCAGGCAGGCAGGCAGGCAGGCTGGTCAGGCAGGCAGGCAGGCTGGTCAGGCAGGTCAGGTAAGTCAGAGAGCTCCGCAAGGTAGTGCAATGAATACACCCAATCCACTAAAAATCACCTACTTTTATACGTTTTTGTCATGCCGCCATCTTGTATTACAACATGGCCGCCAATGCCGCCATCTTGTATTACAACATGGCCGCCAATGCCGCCATCTTGTATTACAACATGGCCGCCAATGCCGCCATCTTGTATTACAACATGGCCGCCAATGCCGCCATCTTGTATTACAACATGGCCGCCAATGCCGCCATCTTGTATTACAACCTGCCAATGCTCTTGTATTACAACATGGCCGCCAATGCCGCCATCTTGTATTACAACATGGCCGCCAATGCCGCCATCTTGTATTACAACATGGCCGCCAATGCCGCCATCTTGTATTACAACATGGCCGCCAATGCCGCCATCTTGTTACCACACTTGACCTCAGTGACCCCTGTGACGTCATAGTTACATCCGGGTGAAATGTGGCTCCATTCACGCAATGACTACTACTCCCCTCTCATCCGATGCCCAGCTTCGGTTTCTTCATAATGTTCCTCCGCAAAGTGTGCGGGGTTTGAGCTCATCCCTTGGAATATATGGGGATTTTCTTTCTCTGCCGCAAGTCACTCAAGTTCAAATGCGTGAATGCTGTCTGCTCTTAATTTAATTCAATTATGCGAATGCACATAATTGCTGAGCAAGTAATATCTGGAGATACGATCATTGATTCGTCTCCCGTGTTATTCTGATTTAATGGCTACATTCAGGTTATGTAGCAATAAGTCTTTATCAATTTCTGTTATACAACTCAATGTTTTAAGTAATTGCTGAGAGCTATTTTGACAAGCATGTTTTTGAATAACATATTACTTTGATATTAAATGCATCAAACACAAGTAATTACATAACAATGTGTTTGTGTAAAACCAGCATAACAATATTATCGCTGATGTGAGCGTATTTCGCACAATAGGGTGAATAAAATACTTTCCATTAAACAATGTTATAGAGGCCATGTTAGTTAGTTATACAGTGCAATGTTAGGTATACAGTAACTATTCCAAAAGCGATTGGCACGCCAAGAGTCAGCCTCTAAATTGCGTTTCCATGTTCGGCCTTAGACGTCTTAATTCATAAGATATATTCAGGTCCATCTTCAAAGTTTGGCTCCATGTATTCCCAAAGGATGTCTAAGCAAATCGACTTTTCTTGTATACACCGTTTGTTGAATGGCCACTTACATGTAATTTTATATCTTGCTTTCCGGGTTATCCAACTTATATATATTACATAATAATCTCTAAAGCACTACCGCAGGTAACGGGTGTGGAGACCACGTTTCCATGACAATGCTCCTCAAATAGATATGACAACACCGATTGGGAGGCTAGAGAGACCGGTTATAGCGCCAATCCTACGCGTTCAAGAACACAGAATAAAGTTTTCCGCGTGTTAGAATGGCTGTCACATAACGATGCTGTATTCGAGTAACCGTCTAGCGGTGCAAAAGTTCGAAAAGGCCGATGAGGCCGTCCATAGTGTAACGAGCTTCTTGCAATGTAGAGAAATTAAATATGCGTGAAAATGTAACAATACCCAGTGACTCCATTTTCTCCCATCTCCTTTCAATTATTTTTGATAACAATTATCACACGGTCATTTATGGTCGACAAATATTGACATTGTTATCGGTCGTTATAACGACGCCACTCTCAAAACGTTTCCACGGACATACTTGTTTCCGTAAACAACGACGGCGTTCACACATGCACGTCTGCGTGTTGAAAGGTGAGCTTAGTTATTTCCGTGTAATAAATTGACTTTGTTCTTATGGCTTACACAGAAGCTAAAAAAGCCATTAAGGAACTTCATCAGTTATGGCACAATTCCATATCGTGGAACCTTAAATATATCCTGCGGGATTTTGTTTTTATAAGGCGTTGAGCTGAATAGGTCTAGCCACCATCCACTCGGCTTCGATATCATACCGTACCAACTTTTTGCCTGATTACCGAGACGAGACGGTATCTTTTGGCTGACTTATGGGCATTTTCACATATTAGGGGCATTATCACGAAGTTTTCCGTATATAAGCAATGTTAACCCCATCTGACCTTGGTGATTTGTGATGTACCGCATCCTGGGTGCAGCGGTGCGGAAAGTGCCCCCAATATAGTTTCGATATCCCCAAGGCTAGAGTGCTGAAACTCGCCACACTAAATCTTTGGGTCGAGCTCTACTAGAAAATTGACAAAAATCCAAGATGACTGCCATGATGACGTCGCAGTGACGTCATTTTCAATAGGCCTTTTTGGACGATTTCTCGGTCAGGCTTTTCGAACTTTTTATTTATTTATGTGTTTTCTTCCCAAAATCTGCATGATAAATTATTAATAATAATCTGATGTGAAATGAAATAGTTTTGTCCTCTTTTCCTCGCAGAAAAGCAGAAATTTGAAGAAAAATGACGAAACATCACTTTTCTGGTACCCCACATGATCGCCATTTTTGAATTTAGCCATGATCCTATGCTTGGCGGGTTATGCAAATAGGTTCAAAATGACTCCAATATGATAAACTACAAAGGCACGGAGTGTCAGCTCTCAAGTTTTTGTTATTCCGGAGATAGGAGCAAAAAAATAAAAACAAAAAACAACAACAACAACGGGGTCGGGGCGAAATGTGCCCACTCCCCCGGCCATGTAGGGTTAATCTACAGCTGCTTAGTGGAATATCTCAAATTTCTTCAATATGTGTTCAACAGTGCAACTCCTGAGAGGTGATGCACAACGAGCGCTTCCCACTGCGTCGTACTCCGTACGGCTACTACACATAGCTATCGCATTTTGTACGATGTGAGTTAGCTGTATGAATAAACGTGCGTAGGAACGATGTTATTATTCCTGTTACATCACCTTCCTCGAGCGGAAAGTCGTCTTATCATACCTCATACCAGATTTGTTCCTCCGTTTGGTTGGAACTCGGTCACACGACGTTCTGTAATTTGTGATAGCGCACGATCTTGAGCACAGGCCCGCTAAACAAGAGTTTTGTGGGGTGTGGGCGGTGGTATTAGGGAGAAGTGTCGAAATATGGGGTCTCTATATATAACCCCATAGCATGGTCTTGAGGCACTAGCCCACGGTCTCACGGCACTAGCCCACGGTCTCACGGCAATAGCACACGGTCTCGCGACAATTGCACACAGTGTGTGAAATAGCCCAGTGTTCTTCTAACAAACATGCATACAGTGGAGCAACTATTTATGGTGGCCGATAAGGGACATCGCTAGGTATGTGGTTTGGTAACACGAAGGCAGGATGCGAAGCGCGAAGGCAGGATGCGAAGCGCGAAGTCCAAACACGAAGGCAGGATGCGATGTGCGAAGGCAGGATGCGAAGTGCGAAGGCAGGATGCGAAGCGCGAAGGCAGGATGCGAAGCGCGAAGTCCAAACACGACTTCGCGCTTCGCATCCTGCCTTCGCGCTTCGCATCCTGCCTTCCTGTTTGAACTTCGCGCTTCGCATCCTGCCTTCGTGTTTGAACTTCGCGCTTCGCATCCTTCCTTCGCGCTTCGCATCCTGCCTTCGTGTTTGAACTTCGCGCTTCGCATCCTGCCTTCGCGCTTCGCATCCTGCCTTCGTGTTTGGACTTCGCGCTTCGCATCCTGCCTTCGCGCTTCGCATCCTACCTTCGTGTTTGAACTTCGCACTTCGCATCCTGCCTTCGCGCTTCGCATCCTGGCTTCGTGTTTGGACTTCGCGCTTCGCATCCTGCCTTCGCGCTTCGCATCCTGCCTTCGTGTTTGGACTTCGCGCTTCGCATCCTGCCTTCGTGTTACCAAACCACATACCTGAAACAATGCAGCGATGTCCCTTATCGGCCACCATAACTATTAATGTATACATGTAGCTGTAAAGTCACTGCAAGAATAGCATTAGCTAGCCGTACATGTATGGTGATAAGATATTTTGCCGCCTTTGGGGCAAGGAAATTTTTTCAGCTTAAACGGCCGAAGAGAGGTCGACAGATGACAGCAGCTTGATGGCAGCTCGACAAGTGATGTTCAACTCATGTTTCGCAATCGTTGAACATCACCTCTCTCGAGCTCGTCAATCATGATATCACACCCTCAGAATGAACTATCTGTATAATGGTCAACTCTTCAACATGCGATATTTGTTTAATGGACGAACTAACAATGGAGGTCGAGTTGTTTTTCTCTAACCGTATAACTAACGAGTTGGCGCATTCAAACTGTATTACGTCGCTGTTGGGGCTGAGATACGGTCAATATATAGCAATCCTGTGTGAACGTCTGGAATACACCTGGTAGAGTATATTGTACTCTAAAGGAGAATTTAGAATATAAACTTCAGTTTATTAACTGCGGAATACACAGTGTATCGTAGAGAATGACATTATCGGCATCATGCCCAGAGAAAAGGTTTCCAACAGAAAAGGAGGGGGGGGGGGGCGGAGGGGGGTTAATATGACAATACAGGTTATTTCACTCATATGGTGACAGCCAGTTTTAGAGGTGGAGAAATCCGGAGATGAGAACATTGGGGTGCAGTGAGACATTGGGAACAGTGGAAGAAGCCCTCTAGCTCCTTTGTCAAGAACATGCAGGAAGCACATTACATTATTATCAGCAGAAAGCTATCATCCACATATAACACCTATATTGTAAAAGTAAAAACTATCAGTGGTAAAAAATTAGAGGAAAAAAAAATATCTTTGAACATTCCACTATCTTTGAACATTCCACTATCTTTGAACATTCCACTATCTTTGAACATTCCACTATCTTTGAACATTCCACTATCTTTGAACATTCCACTATCTTTGAACATTCCACTATCTTTGAACATTCCACTATCTTTGAACATTCCACTATCTTTTAACATTCCACTATCTTTGAACATTCCACTATCTTTGAACATTCCACTATCTTTGAACATTCCACTATCTTTGAACATTCCACTATCTTTGAACATTCCACTATCTTTGAACATTCCACTATCTTTGAACATTCCACTATCTTTTCAGGACCGAGGATGATATTTTGTTATATCAAATATTCTACGGCACATCTCAGATGTATGTATTTGCGTTTTTCACAAAACGGAAAGAAATCATGCACCCGGTGCGGACAGGAACACTTTTGTCGGGGCAAACTGGGACAATATAGTAATCAAATGGTGAAATAAACTTTCATTTTAAAATGTTATGAAAGTGCATTATTTTGTTTCCTAGATGGTAGTGATTACTAATCCCATTTGAGTTGATGAGTTTTACTGACAATTGTTTCCGTTGGGATGGGAATCTCACAAAATATTTTTTCTTCAAATTTGGCCTTTGAGAAATATTTTATGTAATGCAGGGGAATAAAACAGCAACTAACTCAGCCATGGCTGTTGAAACTCGTATAAGACATAACAGTATATACTTGATTTATAAGGAATTTTGATTATTGTCCCACTGCACTCCAGAGGGAGTCCCAGTGATCCCAATACTTGAGGTAAACCGGTGTGATGGATAAGAATGTTCTGGTGATTAGTGTCCATTTTCATATCCTTTTCTATTGCAACCAAGGACGGACACTTGCCTCCAATGTGGAGAAAAATGTCCTAGCTGGGTTAGAAGATAGGGGCCGGACACTCGTAGCCACCGGACATTCTTAGCCTCCATACCGGGACACTTTTTTTGACTTTTTGAAATGTAATTCTGGAGAAAAGTATAGCAGATATTGTTTGTATGATTATGTCATACTAAATATATAGTTATAACTAGAGCATAGAAAGCTACTATGCTGGATAATAATAGCAGACCTTTTTAGCAAAAAAGTGAAAAAAATTCCAGGGTACCCCCAATCTCCCCTATCTGGAGAGAACCACCGTCCGTCGGCAAGTAAACTGGCAAACTATCACACATGCACCAGCGGGGCTCGAACATTTGCCTGTTCAGCGGTGTGAGTCTAGCGATCACCAGCGAAGAGCCTCAGATCACTCGGCCACCGAGGGCCCTGCAACAGAAAGATAGCTTTTGCCCAGATAAACGCTATACCTCTTTATTCCCGTTTCCTTTACTGTTCTGGATCATCAAATTTTAGGCTAGGTCGCCTGATCACCTGTCTATCTTACATAGAAGCATATCTTCCCGCTGGAGACCAGATGACTCTGAATGTATCGGAACCGGCCATCGTATTCGTTCGAAAGCGAGGCATGATACTGACGGGATTAAGAAATGGACCGTTACCAGATTTTGCTGATCCACAATCTTTCGATTCATACTGAAATATTGTTCTCCCTTCAGAACACTGATTTAAAGCAACCAACCTTTGCAGAAACTTTACTGAATTTTTGCACAATCCAGTGAATATGCCGGATTTCCATTTCAAAATTTGAATTGACTAATCAAATATTTTAAAACGGGATGGTATACCATGGTGCAATTTCGTTTATTTGCAACCCCACTGACACTTCGCTAAAGTTGGCCACACTCTTGGTAAATGGGTTAGGAAATTGTTCTTTGTGAATGGGCAACGTTGGTGCACGTACCACCGTACTCAGATCGTTCTGTCTCAAGTTGAAAGGGTGCATAATAAAAACGTGAAGACACCATGGTGTTACAATAATATTAAATCCTTATCACTGATAAATATTCTTAATCCATATAATTTTCGTTGCATAGTCGTTAACTAGAGAATGATGTATCTCAGTCCCGCTTCCATTGTGACTGTTCATATGAGCACCACGAGAATCTTGAAGTATTTGGGTTTACGGTCCATAGTTCCGGGTTAAGCGGAATTAGACACAAGTTACGAAACGTAACGCCATGAATCTTGCACGCTACTCTCGTATTGTGCTATCAGCATGCGATATTTATCGTCAAATTTGAGAAACTTTGAGTGGAGGCGTTTGGTGGTATAACCTTGTTTTATAGGTTTCCGAAATAAAGAATTGTGATGTTGGTTAAAATCGTTACATTTAACAGAGGATGTAAAAAACGCTACTAGGCGAGACATGTATACGCCATACACAGGTGTCACAGGAATATGGCTGTCAAGAAACGGAAAGTTTACGATGTCGAAATTGTAAGCATCTCGTTTTTTGTCGTTAACCCTTCCCCCCTAGTGAACTTTTCTCTGCTGCTCCGAAACGACAAAACCGAAAACGTGGTGACCTTAAAGATTATCTTATTAGGGTAATTTTGAGCCTATTTTCATATACCCCTGGGCAGAGGATCATGGGTAAATTCAAAATGGCGGCCATGTGGTATCGGCGAAAGTCGTGTTTTTCAATTTTTTCGCTCCATTTCTTCAGATTTTCCTTGCCTAAAAGGCCTTGAAAGTATTGTATTTATGCAATCTGATTATTCTATATTTTAGTTGATTTTTGTCGAGAGAAAAATAAGAAAAAATGACACCAAAAAGGCCGAAAAATGGCTTCCGAGAAGATGACGTCACGGTGACGTCATGGCGGCCATCTTGGATTTGTTTACATTTCCCGGTAGAGCTTGAACCCAAGATACTGTGTGGTAAGTTTCAGCGCTCTAGCCTTAGTGGTAGAGAAAATATATAGGGGGGCACTCCCCCCACCCCGCCCAGGCTGCGATACACCCCAAATCGCCCAGGCCAGGTAGGGTTAAGTCCCCCAAAGAAAAGGTCCGCTTCATTTTTATAGAGATAGCGGACTATCTGTCGTTTCCTTCAAATCCTGTAAAGGTGGATATAATGAGATGTGATTAATGAGAAATTCGAACAACTCTATAAAAAAAGAAACATCCCATGAATAATATCCCATGTATGTAGTAGAGCTAAAGAATGATTTATGGCGTCATTTCTCAAGTTCGTAGTTCAGGCAATGATTGAACAGTATTTTGGTTTGGGTTTGGGATGGGTGATCTCTTACATGACCTCCTCGCTGTAGGAGTGATAGGATAAATATACTGTCCTGTTAAATTAACTGATCAACCTGCTGCCCGTTAACGTTTCATTTTGTTCTTTACATGCTATTGCAACAGTGCTTCTCATTGTATGTGTTAGATAATGTTTCGTATAATACGGATAATGTTTCGTATTGATCTTGTCTCAAACGTATGATGTACGATGTGTGCGAAGGTTCTTATCAATTAATGCAAATGCCCTTTAACTGCGCCATGGCAGCCACTCATCTCATAACGTTCTAATCGAATGTTATGTTCTCGGCCAAAAATAACCCTTTTTTGTACTTTCTCGAAAGTCTAGTCACAATGTCAGCAAACTTGGATCAGATAAGTCAACACCACTGTACACAAAATAAATGATGTATGATGATACACAGATTATTGCTCACGGTTGGCATGACTTCAAATACGAGTATGTGCAATATTGTAATTGTACCGCACAGATATGCATAATACATGATCGTAAGTGCAGAGCGATACAGCAAACATTTGAATAATATTTGAGAGTGATTGTGTTTATTGTTAAAATAATGCGTATAGAAACCATTCTTCGTGTCTTTGTAAAAAAAATTATTAAAGGTATAACTGGTATTTGGCACAATATGTCAACGAGTCTCGATCAACATTAGTTTGTGTTTGTTAATGTATATCCATAGACACCATACGTACGTGCTCAATTATTTCGTGACACAGTACAATACAATAGTTAGATGTAATTCAGTATCCGACAGATGCATTATGTTTTTATCTGTTTGTTTTTCTTCCGTCTGATTACTACCTGCACTGCGAAAAATATTGTGTTGTTTTAACACAATTTTGTGCTAAAATGGCTTCAACACAAAATGTTTTGTGTTGAAATTAACATGGTTTTGTGTTAAACTTAATATATCAACACAAAATTGTGTTGAGTTCAATACAAATTAGTGTTGCTTCTTACACAATTTGTGTTATTTTCAACACAATTCTGGTGCTAAACTGGCTTCAACACAATTTTTCTTGCAGTGTGTGTTAACGATTCCGCTCTATGCAAATATTCCATTTAACATGCGTTCCAACATGAGCGAGCCTAGTTCAGTATCACATCTGGTCATTTTTAGTTCAATTTAACACCGCGTATACTTAAACTATATACATCTTGGTGTCACATTCTCCATAGAGGATCGACTTTGATCATGCTGAAAATTCTAGATACAGTCCAGTAAAATACGAACTTCCCTAAAATTACCAAAATTAGTAATGAAATGCAACCTTCGACTGTATGTTGTTGCTGATGTTTAATCACTTCTTGATTTAGGAGTTAATGACCTTCTTAGTGAATAAAATCTCAATCAAAAACCGAGCGGCGTAGCCGCGATGTTTTTTGATGAGGTCTAAAACTAAACATCGAAAAATTATTACACGATAATATTCACTAAGAAGGTCATGAACTCCATTCTAACATGCACAATGATAAATAGTTCCTCATTTCATAAGCGGAATGGCAAATTTTCTGCAAACTTGTCCCGTTTTGATGCGAGAATTTCGTTACTGATTTGCAGGCCATGCTCGCGCGTGCTGTCGGTTCACGAGCTTCAGCTGTGTGAACTCCGCCCACTGCGCATTGAATGAATCAATCGTCGTTCAACTTTGTGGCACTCCGTCACAAGAATGAGACGTCACCAGTTCGGCACGTGAATGTGACAGATCACAACAAACAAATGAAGATTATCGTGTGATAATCTCCGTATGTTTTGAGGTCTGGACCAATCAGCGCACGGCTATAACGTGGAGCATGTTAGAATGTTCATTTTCAAGATTTTTTAATTTCTAATCTGATTTTGTATGAGCTGAATATAAAGCTATCAACGTGTATGTAATATTTTTGACGATACCCTCTGTATCATACTTTTCACACAACTAAACGACAACTAAATGTATGTATGTACTTATCCGTTCTTCATTAGGATTTAGGATCGTAAATCCTACGCTGAATACATCATAAGTACACAAAAAGTTGCATTTACCGTATGCTTTATGCAGCGGGAAATGCTTGCGAAGGCCGCTCAGATGTATGGGAAATGTATGTTAAATGTTGCTACAATCATTTACCATATATTTGAGCGACCCTCATAAGCATTTCCTACTACAGAAAATATATGGTAAATAAAACTTTTTGTCATACTTTTTTGCATTATTGATATCTGAATTTTCTCTATATCCTCTACCGAAAGGAATACAATACAAACGTCTAGTCCGTCATTCACTATTCAGCCGTCGTCCATTGAAGAATCTCCGCGCCCATAATTCAAAGACTTATTTCATATAACAGCAATAACACCAAATTAAAAAAATAACAATCATTGTATACATAAACAGTTGCCTGCAAGTCAACAGTTTTTAATGATGCCGTCAAGACATCATGATGTTCCAAATGTATCAAGGGTCCCTCGATGGCCGAGTGGTCTAAGACACTTCGCTGGTGACCGCTAGTCTCACAGCGCTGAACCGGCACGGGTTCGAGCTCAGCCAGTCCATGTGTGAAAGTTTGCCAGTAACTTGCCGACGGGCGGTGGTTCTCTTCGGGTACTTCGGTTTCCTCCACCAACCAAATTGACTCACCATATGAGTGAAAGAAACTTGAGTGTGACATTAAGCCAAATCCCCCTCCCCCCAATATATCAAATCCGTATTGCTGATCAGTATTCTTAATCCATATGATTTTCGCTAAAGTCGTTATCTGGAGAATGATGGATCTTCGTCACGCTTTGATTGTGGTTGTTCATATGAACACCTTGAGGATCTTGTAGTAAATGGGTTCGTACAGCCCCTTTCCCGAGTTGAACCTGTTAATGACCGCTTACATGTACAGCCTCGGCCACAATGATTGGTGCATTGTAAGAATAATTGAAACTTTAACAGAACAACTAACTCAGGAGGAATCAAGTTGATTCCAAGAAACTCCGAATCTCTACTTTGTCCTGAGCCTTTCTCGACAATCTATATAGCTAACTGCTTTGAAATTCGAACAGTTCAATCAATGCAGATATCCTATCATTAATCTATGCTAGTGCTGGGAACGTCAATGCGAATGAAAGGCGATTTTTTGTCAAGAAATCAATCAATGTTAATTAATTAATTGCTTCATTTGTATGGCGTGAACACTATTTGACGCAAATACACGATCCACCATCTACCACAGATATTTCATGGACTTGAAATCTGAGGACTTTGTTGTAAGAAACATGTTGCACAGTCACAGCCCAGCCCCTTAAACCCCTGATTCAAACCACAAAAATTACCTATCCAAGTAGCGTGATGGCGTAGTTATGTCAATGGGTGTTCACATTATTCTCCTAAAACTAATGGAAGCTACTTGTTAGGCAGAATGAGAAGAGGTCTTGGTTTATGGACTACAGAGACTTGCTACAAGCAGACCGTGGCGTTTTGCGTCAACAGATGACGTTCGAGTCAGACGGACAGCACCTCAAGGACAATGAATTAAGACAAACAGAATTTAGATTCGGAAAGATTGCCACGACATAAAGCTGAAAAATCGATATTTTGTCCGCGGGAATTTTGCGTAAATTATTGACAGGCCATCTGAGACGGTTCACTATTCAAATTTCAATGCAGGTAGATGATTGGTCGTTAAAGCTCAAGAATACAGAAAAATGCTTCTGAGAATCACGAATGTATATGCAGTCGATCAACCCTTGAGTGAGTGAGTGGATGGGAGAGAGAAAGAGAACTAGAATTCAACAATACTTCAGCTAAATAGCGACGATAAAATAAAACTATGCATAAGGTTAACAATAAGTAGGTCAATCTAAAAGCGATAGACAATACATCAGAAACCTGGTACATAATTTAAAATCTATTTAATAAACCGATAGCTCTCCAATACTTTTAAATCAAATATTCTCTCACCAGAATAAAAAGATCTTCTAAACTACCTGCTCGATAAATAGAATCTCTGACAATCGTAAAATCTATACAGTTGATCAAAATATGTTTAACTGTGAGTTTCTCATGACATGGAATACATGACAGTGGAATGGCATGACAGTGAGTGTGAAAATATGACATACTTTTTAATTTTACTGGATCCAATACCTCCCAAGACTGTCAAAAGAGATTTGGATTCAACAGTAAAAATAAAACTCTTGTTTGTTAATCCATGGGTTTTGATTTTGGAACCAAACATAGTAGCACGCGCCATTATGTGACCATCATTGGAACCATTAGTATATATAGCCTGATGCGACTCATACTTTACTCTCAGTAGACTATGTTCTTGTTGATACACATTGGTTTGTGTCTGCCTTTTTAAATTTCGTCAGTGTAACATATATTCGCGGTTTGGCTAACTGCCACGGTGGAAACATCACCCCAAATGTTGAGGCTTAAAAACAAGAGTTGTACGCGGATTTTAACAATTTGATCGCCATTTTGTTACATATTGCAGTGACAGTTTGACGCTTCGGGTTTTCAAAAGAATTTCATCTGCCTCAACATATAAACTTTCCTTATGTGATGTTCTAAACGTTCCGAGACAAAGTCAAAGTCCATGATTCAGAATTGGATCTAACATCTCATAATCAAGTTTAGATCGAACAAGCGATCGATACAGATGAAGAAGTGTTTTCTCATCTTCTCCCAACTTATAGTTGGCAATAAATCAAGAGGTTTTGTGCATTCAGCTTTCAGGCATTTAATATTGAGCAAAAACTTTAATCGGTGGTCAGATAAGATGGCTAATAATTTAACTTCTTTTACTACCTTAATCTGAGTTCTATCTGCGAAAAGGTTTGGATCTGTGGGAGATTTATATTTCCTGCAAACGTGTATGTAATTTGTCTTGGCCTTAGAGAACATGGTACCATCTTCCAGGCACGGAATCTGGACCTTATTTAGACAATGTTATCTGTAGATTTAACACGATATGTTGAAATCATCTACAAAGAATGAACCGTCAATGGATTTATTCGGCTAAGCTGTTTATCTTGACACTAAACAGAGTAGTAAACATAATTCTGACCTGTGGAATACTTTGTTCTTGATCGAAATGATCAAACATGGTTGCACCTACACGAACCTGGAATTGTCTATTGTTTAAAAACTTGGATTTAAAAACGGGTAAACGACCTCTTAATCCCATAGTATAAAAGTCTTTCTAAATCTCGTATTTCCATGTAGTATCATAAGCTTTTTCTTAATCAAGAAAGGTAGAAACCACAGGTTCATTCTTAAGGTAAGACTCGTGCATATCTAACTAAATGGTCAAAGGTACTTGTATTTTTACGGAAACCAGCTTGAATACTTGTAAGTCTCTTTTCGGTTTGTAGGTATACCAAACAAGGCGATCATTATTATAGGTTCCATTGTTTTACAAACACAGCTAGCAAGTCAATGAAATCGGACGATAGTATTCTGAGTCCGGATAATTACGACTGAACTTTGGAACCTGCATAAGAGTGACATTATGCCGTGACGGTAGAAAATTGTCCGTTAACCAAACTCTGTTAAATGTGGATAATAAGGTTTCAAGAGAAGATCCTGGTAAATGTTTCAAAAGTTGTTTATGAATATGAATATTATCAGGGCCTGCAGTTGACTTTCTCAAGAGACGTATGGAGTTCATTATAATCTTCACAATTAGGAGAGGACAACTTAACTTCTTCTTTCTTCTATTTCTTGAAGCCTTTGAAATGTAGGTACATAATTATCTAACGAAGAGTTTTTGGCAATTGTTTCGCCTAGCTCGCTAGGTGTATCTGATTTGTCAGTTATCAAATACTCTCCATCCTTAAGATGATGAACAATGGATTTAGAGCTTTTACCTTTAATTCTATGGATCATATTCCAAACTTTCGTTATCGATGTACGTGTATTGACTTTAAAAAACATGATTTTTCCAGGAACGCGTCTTCTGTTTGACGGTTCTACGAGCTGTAGCTCTAGTAACTCTGACATTTATTAAATGATCAGAAGTAGGGTGTCAGCGGAAATACCGTTCGGCTTTTACCCTGCATTTCCTAGCTTCTTTACCATCATCATTGAACCATGTTTTTTTTTAATATGAGCAATGTCAAAGGATCTGAGCACTGTTTCGTCAGCAATTTCAATCAGCAAATCTGAGAATAGCTGTATAGGATCTGCGGTATCTGTAAACGAGTCTAACTGTAATGATTTTGAACAAACGGTCTCAAACCCAAGCCAATCGGTTTTTCTAAAAATATACCTTGATGAAGGAGGATCATCAACTGTGAACCATGATTAAAATACGCAAAGAACTGTTTGATATGAAATCTTCTATATTCGTTTGTCATCCCAATGTCTGCTATGACCATTGAAATCTCCAATCAATAAGCATGAGTGAGTAAATGGGATTTAACGTCGCTTTCAAACAAATTTCAGTTATATCACGTCGGTGTTCCTACATGTGGGAAAGCAATCAATCAATCAATTTTGAATTTGGATGGCGCATGCAATCCGTTAGGATTATGCGCGCCAGTATCATTGCATTTGGTTTAGTGATTGCCAAAGTGAAATATTTGGGAGGCGTACCATACGATATTTTCACTATGCTATATGATTCGTTGATTGTCCCTGTTATAACTTACG
The DNA here is from genome assembly GCA_036873755.1 of Hanleya hanleyi. Lineage (NCBI taxonomy): Eukaryota > Metazoa > Mollusca > Polyplacophora > Lepidopleurida > Hanleyidae > Hanleya > Hanleya hanleyi. The sequence goes on from JAVTVY010007739.1 coordinate 26,104, forward strand.
GGGCCTCGATTTGGTGTACCTCGGACGTATCGTGCATAAATGCTATACAACACAGGGCTGAACGTTTTTTTTACTGGGTGTTGGGAAGTATGCACCAAATGCAGGAATTAACGGGGATATGGGTTGGATGGCACTTTCTATTAGGCAGTGGAAAACTGTTATTAATCTATGGAATAGGCTCACGTTTATAACTGAAGACAGAATCGGTAAAAAGATTTTCAGATGGGCTTATAATTCAGCAGGCAAGAGTTGTAAAAACTGGTGTTTTAGGGTCTGCAATAAACTGAATGAATTAGATTGCTCTCATATTGGGAATATCAATGTCGTTTATGGTAAAATATTTGTTACGAAACAGATTGAAGATAAGTTGTATAATATATATAAGGATAAGTGGTTACGTGAAGTAAATGAAAACATCTCCATCGAAGACCGAAGATGTATTCTGTGTAATAATGGTACATGTATAGAGGACGAGTTCCATGTACTTTTATCATGCCCAGTGTATGATAATCTGCGATATGATTTATTGTCTGAAGTAAGCTTTATATTTGGGGAAAGTTATCACAGAATGTCGAATTCTGAACTTCTGTGCACAATTTTATTTTGTGACCAAGTGATAGCGAGTTGTACCAAAACCTGCTTTTTAATCTTAGAGCGTCGCAGAAAACTAATGTATCCTTAATATATTGTTTTATGGTTAACTGTCTTTCACAACTCTATGTAGAGTGGCACCTGTATAAAAAAAATTATTATGTGTTTCTTCTTATGATGTATATGGACGGTGAGACATTAATAAATATCTATCTATCTATCTATCTGCATTGAGTTGATTAAAAAATAAAACTGATTTTAAAAACACAATAAAAAGTGTTAAAAACGGTGTGTTAAAGAAGCAACGGGGGAAATATGGTAAGAAAAAAATAGACAGATGTCTATATAAATACCTCAGTGTCATTATAGACAAAAGAAAAGAAAAATGTATATAATAGACTAGATATTGATTTAAATGTGGGAAAGCGCTTCCAGTGCCGCCAATTTATAATGCTGCCTCACCGATACACCATGGTGTGATCCATGTCGTGGTGGGCTTAAGTGAGCTTATACGTTCACTGATGAACTAATGATAATAGGACATCGTACTCACCCCTAGTCACATTATCGTGACACCGGACCAACCAGTCCTTCATTTACTGATCCAAACCAATCGAGGAGCCGACGGGCGGTGGTTCTCTCCGGTTACCCCGGCTTCCTCCATCAACCAAACTGGCTGTCACCATATGAGTGGAACAACCTTGAGTGTGACATTAAGCCAATATCCCCCTCCCCCACACGCCAATCGAGGACGCAACAAGTTCTATTTGACTTGATTGTCAAAAGACCGATGATTGCCAAAAGATCGATGATTAACTCTAGAAGATGATCTGTAAGTTGTTTCACGAAGAAACATATTCTCACTGTTGCTGTTTTGGAGTAATACTAACGTGAAACATTTGCCGAAATATTGTGTGGAAGTGGATCGTTCTGCGTGAGTAAAAAGTGGACGATAAAAACTTAGCAGATAAGCATGTATTGTCAGTAAATGTAACTTGAGTGCATATGATACTGTGATTTAAAGTAAGGCCAGGCATCAATATCCGTCAGCGATTCGATGTGACAGATTTGTCAAGAAAAGTCCAGTAGCGGTTGTCATTGAAAGGTACTTAGAATGGGAGGCGGATCCCAGAGGGAAGGGGAAGATTGGTCATCATTTAACGGTTGCTGGCTTCCAGTAAAATACATTGTACTTGTACACAATATAATATGTGTATTTCTTTCTTTTTGTCGTTAGAGGACCAATGAAATTTTCAAACAGAGCACTGACACCGGAAACCTTTTCATTTAAAATAATATTTAAATGAGAGTGATCGGTAGCGAAAAATGATTAAATATATGGTAAGACATTTGACAGATATAAATTGTGCAGATTGGTGAGTCAGTCATTGTCCAACAATTTTATAGCATAGAATCAGAAAAATACTATATTCATGAAAAATGTATGGAACTGATCAACTTCTCTGTGATGGCCGAGAAGGGCCATGACCTCCGCACTCTTTACCAATGCAAGGGCCTCGTAGAATTTCTCGTATAATTTCTGGCATCACGCTTCGTATTGTTCTCTTATAGTTCATCGCATCATGTCTCCCGCCTCACCGCCCGTGCCTCGCATCGTTCATCGTGCCTCATGCATCATACCTTGTCTCGCACTGGTAGAGAGTGTGAATGATACGACCGTTAACAGCCATCATACTTATCTCTTACACATTAAGATACGTACACATGTATATTAGAAGCTTAGTGGTTTGTCGTCTGTAAGACGGAACCATAGGCTTTATTTACCCAACAATATGAGTTATGTGTGATCAATGTACTATCCTCACACTTTTGAACTTGATGCTAATTTGCTCTAAGATATCATCATCAGCCTGCCAGCTCGTAAAACTAATGATAATAGGACATCGTACTCACCAGTCACATTACCCTGACAACGGACCAACCAGTCCTTCATTTACTGATATATTTGACTTGATTGTCATAAAAGCGATAATTAACTTTAGAAGATAATCTGTAAGTTTCATGAAGAAAATATCTTCTCACTGTTGCTGTTATGGAGTAATACTAACGTGAAACATTTGCCGAAATATTGTGTGGAAGTGGATCGTTCTGCGTGAGTAAAAAAGTTGTCGATAGAAACTTAGCAGATAAGCATGTATTGTCAGCAAGTGTAACTTGAGTGCATATGACACTGTGATTTAGAGTAAGGCCAGGCATCAATATCCTTCAGCGAATCGATGTGACAGATTTCACAAGAAAAGTCTAGTCTAGCGAGGTTATAGGCCAAGTTGTCATTGAAAGGCACTTAGAATGGGAGGCGGATCCCAGAGGGAAGGGGAAGATTGGTCATCATTTAACGGTTGCTGGCTTCCAGTATTGATGAAAAATGTATGAAACTAATCAACTTCTCTGTGATGGCCGAGAAGGGCCATATCCGCACTCTTTACCAATGCAAGGGCCTCGTATAGTTTCTCGTATAATTTCTGGCATCACGCTTCGTATTTTTCTCTTATAGTTCGTCGCATCGTGTCTCTCGCCTCACCACCCGTGCCTCGCATCGTTCATCGCGCCTTGCATCGTGCCTCGCATCGTTCATCGTGCCTCATGCATCATACCTTGTCTCGCACTGGTAGAGAGTGTGAATGATACGACCGTTAACAGCCATCATACTTATCTCTTACACATTAAGATACGTACACATGTATATATTAGAAGCTGAGTGGTTTGTCGTCTGTAAGACGGAACCATAGGCTTTATTTACCCAACAATATGAGTTATGTGTGATCAATAATGTACTATCCTCACAGTATTGAACTTGATGCTTATTTGCTCTAAGATATTTGAATAAATCATCATCAGCGCTGCCAGCTCGTAAAAACCTCATCAATTCGGTAAAGCTTAATTCTCTGATATGTGTTTCAAAAACAGGCGCCCACTGGCAAATATAAACTGATAATCTAAATGACGAGCGATATAGGGACATCAATCATTAACTTATCTGCCTAACATGCCTACTGTGATCTTATGATACCGGTATTATTGTTTAATATGTCGCACGTCACTGTCAACTCACATTGGTATCTTACACTGACAATCATATCGTAGTCAGTTATATCGTCGCTACATGACTGAAATAGCGCTAAACGAGACGTTAAATCCTAACTCACTCACTCACTCACCTACTTGGTATTCATCCAAGATGTAAACATGAACAGCTACAACATCACGATAAACATTCGTGGTCCGCGGAAAGTCTTTGACCACAATGCAGTCAAAATACCCGCACGGTTGGGCATTACCTTTTGCTTGATAGGCCTTTACAGTTTCTCACCATCATCGCATGTTATCGCTGACTTCTTCTTGTATGAGATTTCAAACTCCAGCTGTCAGACACAGTTGGTATCTGAAAGTGTGAGATACTGGATTATCTCTCACAGCTGGTATCTGCCAGTTGAAGGTACAGAACTCACTTCGGGAAAATGAAGAATTCGGGAAAGTTGTCGAATGCAGAAAATTTGGAGTGAAGTGTTTTTAACTTCAAAACTTAAATCACAATATTTCACATTTAACACGGTGACTGCCGGTGTGCTCTTGAATTCCACCCTGGCTTTTTTTAAATTCTACTTGACGTTTTTCCCCAAAAGTAAAACAGTATGTATTTTGTCCAAAGTCGCCCATGTTATGTAAATTAGGTCGGGATTTTTGGACCAGTGGGAGATACAGAACAGTCCGACACAGCTTTTATCTGCGTGCGAGTGGTATAGAACTGTCAGACAGTTGTTACCTGTCAGAGAAGAACAGAGCTGTCAGGCAGTTGTTATTTGCCAACGAGCGTACAGTAGTAGTTCTTTATTATTTATAGTGGCAGGTATATAACAAAACAAATACATCAAACATTACACAACACCACCCAGCCCATACGGGCTTATCAGCCACTTTAAACAAAGGAATATTTGAATCACGTGGCACGATATGCATACAAAACATTTCTCCTTTTGACAAAAGCTTTCCGGATAAAATGACCAAATTTCCTTGCATGGTTTTCAAAAAGGTATTTCAGCTTATCAGCGTTTGATATTATATTTCCAAAAACTACTTCTTTAAACAAATCTTGTCTTTCATTTTCATAAACTGAACAGTAGAAAACAAAGTGCTCTTCATTCTCAATTTGATTAGCGTAACATAATGTACAAATTCTATTATTAACATTTTCTCCACGATACCGACCTCAATTCTTAAGGGCAAAACACCACATCGAAATTGAGCAACAAGTGATCTTTCAAACATAATTTTCAGTTTTATATTCATGTTTGAAAGTGACATATGTCCTTAGTTTTGTTGTTTTCTGTATAATACTCGACCATCGATCTGCTGTTTGCTTCAAGGATAGAGTTTGGTACATTTCAAGATCACACAGTTTCATACTATTATAAACATTACCTAAGTCAACATCACTTAAGATATTAAATAGATTTTTGCACAACCCACCCTGGCGTAACCAATCCCATATAAAAATAAATTTCGTTAAACGAGAGTTATCCATCGAAACTAAACGATTCCACAATCTCAAAATTTCAACATTTCTTAACGTTTTCAGAGAAGGCCAACCAATATCACTATAAACAGCATCAAATGGGGTAAATTTATGAACGCCAAGAAAATATCTCTCGACCCTGTTTACGTACAGATCAGATCTCTCAATAGGAAAACATATTTTTTCCTTACCTTAGTTATTTCTCACATGTATTCCTGGTGATAAAAGAATCGTAAAGAGATTCGTGTATGAACAGATTTGTATTTCATTGTCAGTGGATGATATGAAAATTTTCAAAGTTTCTAACGCTTTGGTTTGTTTTTGGTAATTTTGCAACGAAATTCTGTGATGAATGTTTTTCTCCCTTTTATTTCAGTATGGTCACATACATCTATGCCTGAAGGATATTGTCTTGGAAAAATTTGGAGTAGAGGCATGGGCGAAAATTCTGTAAGTAAATTTGCCTCGTTGACATACCCATCTGGGAAAATATCAAAAGTGGCTATACTGCGTATTCGGAGTAAATGATATCTGTCCTACGAAGTCTTTAGATTATTTACGCTGTTATTATTTTGTGGACCACGGCTGAATACTGATTGTCGGACCTGATGCCTATCCTTATCAAATCTGGCTCATTTCGTAAAGAAGAAATGAACAGATTGTTGATGAACTTCTGTTGGTGTATACCTCTTATGGGAACAGGGGCATTACTCAGTATATATATGTAGTATTATATATAGCAACTGCGATGTCTCTCTACAAAAGTGCGGATGCTCTAACATGTACTTTATTTGAAAGAGAGAGAGAGAGAGAGAGAATTAACGACTTAATTGTTGTTCAGAAACATTTCAGCTATATAGCGACGAACAAAATTGAACTTTATCTATGGACATTAAGAAGCCATCGAAAGTCTAACAATGAAAGATAAAAAGGTAGTATAAGTGGTATCTGCATGCATTAAACCTATCTTTCCTGGGATTTTTGGGACCTGCCCAGGTCTGGGAGTCATTCCGGCTCTCCTAAATATTTTTCATACATCTTGAGCTAGTGGGCTGGAACTCACCACACTATACCCTTGGGTCAAACTCTATCAGAAAAATCCATTATGTCCGCTGTTATGACGACAAAGTGACATCATCTTAAAAAAGGCATTTGTGGTCGACTTTTCGGTCAGATTTTCCGATTTTTCATTTGTGTGTTTCCTTGGCAAAAACTGCATGATAAATTAGTAAATAATAGTCCAATGTGAATAAAATAGTTTTTGCCCACATTTCCTGACGAAAACATCACTTCGCTGTATCCCACATGGTCGTCACTTTGAATTTACCCATGATCCTTTGCCCAGGCATGGAATTTATTTAGCAAACCAGTTGCTCTCAAATAATTTAGAATTAAATTTTCTCTCACAGGACCGAAAATATTATCCAAACTGCTTGATAGAAAAGCTTTTCCTTTTTGCTTGTACGGCCATAAAATAACCACTTCGGCTTTCCTTGTGCCTGTATAGCTTCCCTTATTTGTATGAAATTCAATTCTCTCAACTGTATTCACTCTGTGTTTTGTTATCTTCAGACAGTTGGCTGGAGGTAACGATTCAGAAGACTTCCTGCAATTTCAAAGTTACTCGGATGATCTCACAGAGAGACTCCTCGAAGCTACAGTCACTGTGTCAGGTATGTTAGTTTGGAATACTGCAGGCTATTAGCTTACCATGTCAGGTCAACTTAATATGCAGTAAATCGGATGAGCAGTTTCAGTTGCAGTTTGAACGTTTCGCAATCTGTTCTCCCTCCTCTACCAAAAGCATGATCCGCAAAACATAATTTTTGATCAAACTGATCTGATATTTTTAATATTGGATATTGGCGCTTAGTTTGAAGTTTCTTTATTTGCATACACCCCATATGGGCAATGCAAAACAACAAATGAACAATTCAATATAACATACATGTAACAGTGTCACTTTAACTCTTGCATGAAACAAATTGATCAAACTATAGGAGCCACGTACCCTGCGTTGTTCGAAAAATAGATGGACATCAGAACAGATTATGCTACAAAAAAGTGAGAAGTTATTTGACATTATAATATGGAATTTTTCATAGCATGAAAGAGACCCGAAGTGCATGTCGGAACACCTTGCTGAGGCCTAGAATTTTTTTTCCCTGAGAGCATTATAATTGGAACAGCGTTGTAGAAAATGAGCCTCGTTTTCCACAGAACCGTCCAAGCAGAAATGACACAATCGTTGATCCGGTGGTACGACGGGTTTTATGAGACAACCAATTTCTTGGGAGCGCCTCCATTCATTGTCTGTGTACAAGCGTAACAGACGGCATGCTGGATGCAGTATCTCGTTTAGCTAGTTGACGAAATATTATAAAACTTTTTCAAACGCTTACTCACGGTTAGCTAGGTTCAGTGTTATATAGGATAAGAAAATAATCGACAAATAGTTTTCGTGGGGTTGTAAATTGGTGGACCGGCATGTACACTCACGTGGCAAAATAAAGTTCACTGAATGACTGACTCGAAAAACATAGATTTATGAACAGGAAGCGTTGAAATGTCTGGAATGTAAATATGTGCCATATGAGTTGGTTTTGGTTTTAGGTGTCATATTTTGGTTACAAGACAAAATCTTCACGGTAAAGGCTTAAGGATGCCCGCTGCTGGTAAATCAAAGTAATTAAGTTTTTGAATAATGTGTGTTGTTCCATTCATAATTTTGTAATATGAGGAAAAACAAAGAAAACAATATAGGTTGGTGTGCATTTATTAGCTGAAGGCAACGTTAAGTGGACTGACCCATGCTCAATTTGATAATCCAGAAAACATAGCGTGTAGCCCTAGTTTTGGAGCATATTCGTGAAAAATTCATGTAAATAGTATATAACTTTTACTTATATTCTAACTGTTTGCAGATAAGCACAATGTCTATCAAAATTTATCAAATTGGATGGATGTTGCTGTGCAAAATTCTCTACTAGAAGGCTTTTAAAGCAAATCTCTTTTTCTTGACCTAGGAAATGGAGATGAATCATGTATTCATTACTATGATAATATTCCCTGCAATTCTTTTCGATTCTGAGCTTTCATCATGTTGCAATATGAAGGTTTTGAATCTAATTTAAAATCAGTTTTCTTACCTTCACACACAAAGGAATAAATGACAATGATCGGCTTTTTTTGTTTTGGCCAGGTATAGACAGGCCCGCACTGTTGGAGGTATATGGTGCCTTCTTCTTCCATTACTCGGCCAGACAAGGCTACACTAAAATGCTGAAAACTCTCGGGGACGATTTTGTCTCTTTCCTGAAGAGACTGAATTTCCTACATTCCCTGCTTGCTACCACATACGAAGGAATGGTTCCCCCTCATTTCAGGTAAGAGAACAAAGATATAGAACTAACTTTCGCCAAAACATAGGGTAAACATGGCAAATGCAAGAATACGTGGAAGAACTAACGTTCCGACGTCGTGTGGTAAATTTACCACCAAGACAATACACGTACATATATTTGTCAAATGAGATGTACAGAGGGTGGTCCTCGGGGATTAACAGTCCACCAACAGAATCGTACCATATACCGGTACTGATAATACATTGGTAAGATATCTGAGAGGTGAGAAAAGTTGGCGACTTTTCAAGAACTACCCATATTTCTAAAAACTTCGAAAGAACCGAAACTGTTCTCTGTGAGGATTTTATCCCAGCCCCGCTTTTATCGTGATGGTTCCTGTGGACATCTTGAATGGCATGGCCACACGGCCCCTAGCACCGGCTTGAGCGGTAACCGTATAAATATTTAAGAGTGATGATGTAATAGCCCTATCAAGTCTATGAACTATATGGCCGTTAGGCAGAATAAATTGCCCGGACGAAGGAGTATTAATAGAATGTAAGTTCTTATTCAAAACACATATCTGTGAGGCCCGAATACCCTCGAACCAACTACCAGTCAACGTTAAAACTGCTACTAGTCTGAGAGAATTTGAATCTTATATTAAAGGTGAACTGCAAATCTTTCCAATGTTAGAAATCAAGGCCTTTGTTGTTATGGTTTTGTGGGTTATTCCCTTCTTCCGAGTGTACGATAAGTCAAGACTTATACCACTAGAAAACGGGAGCCACAATTCTGGAAAACCTCATCGATTGCCTTCCATTGTGTTTGGAACGTAATGACGTTGTTGTGGTGACGCCATGTAAAATGAAACATTAACTAAAACTTGAATGAAGTAGACCTCTATAATGTCATAACGTTCTACAAGCAAAGACAGACAATCGATGTAAGTTTTCAATAAGGAATTATAACAGGATAACTCTAATATTGTTATAGTACAATTTAGCAAAATATATTTGCCCCAAATTTGTATAACAGTTAAATGACATAATACAAGATGTATGTAAGGAATATTTCAGAAAAAAAATATAAAAGCTTTACATTTCACCTTTAATAACTTAAAATTCTAGATCTTAAATTCTAATGCTAATTTGATATTTTAGTTATGTTCCTCTCAATATATTACAATCTATTTTATGTGTATTACCTTATATATTAATATAAAATTACAAGCGTCTGGTCCGTCATTCATAATTCAGCCGTCGTCCATTAAAGAATATCCGCTTCCATAATCCAAGAACCTATTCCATATTCCATATAACAGTATTAGCACCAAATTAAAAAAAGACAATCATAGTCTAGTTTCCTGCAAGAGAGAAGCGGTCAACAGTTTTCAATGATGCCGGCAAGACATCATGATGTTCCAAAAATATCAAATCCGTATCGCTGATCAGTATTTTTAATCCAAAATATTCGTTGTAAAGTCGTCATCTAGAGAATGATGTATGTCAGTCACGCTTTGAATGTGACTGTTCATATGAGCATCATGAGGATCTTGAAATACATGGGTTCATGCGGCCCCTAGCCCCGTGTTACGGCGCTTGGTGGTATAGCCCTGTTTTATAAGTTCCTGCAACAATGTTTTGTGACGTTGATTAAAATCATCACATTTAACACAGGAAATGCTACTAGACGAGATATGTATCCACCATATGCAGGTCCCACTGGAATATTACTGTCCAGAAAGGGATAGTTTACGATGTCGAAATTGTAATCATCTCTTTTGTCATAAAGTCGACGAGAGAGAAGACCCGCTTTATTTTTATAGATATATAGGACTAAATATGATGTGTCTGTAGGGCTATCTGTAGTTCCTTCAAATCCATTGAAGGCGGATATATAGCGATTATCCACAGCGAGAACATCGTCTATATAGCGTTTGGTGAATGAGAAGGAACGTGCTTTGAATATATCGGTTTTTGAAAGCGCCTGCATATAGTCATATTCATAAGAGAACAGATATATGGCAGCCAACAGGGGTGCACAATTAGTAACCATTGGAATACGTATATGCTGTTGATATATTGTGTTGTCGTGTTGCCGTGTTACGGCGCTTGGTGGTATAGTTCTGTTTTATAAGTTCCTGCAACAATGTTTTGAGACGTTGATTAAAATCATCACATTTAACACAGGAAATGCTACTAGACGAGATATGTATCCACCATATGCAGGTCCCACTGGAATATTACTGTCCAGAAAGGGATAGTTTACGATGTCGAAATTGTAATCATCTCTTTTGTCATAAAGTCGACGAGAGAGAAGATCCGCTTCATTTTTATAGATATATAGGACTAAATATGATGTGTCTGTAGGGCTATCTGTAGTTCCTTCAAATCCATTGAAGGCGGATATATAGCGATTATCCACAGCGAGAACATCGTCTATATAGCGTTTGGTGAATGAGAAGGAACGGGCTTTGAATATATCGGTTTTTTAAAGCGCCTGCATATAGTCATATTCATAAGAGAACAGATATATGGCAGCCAACAGGGGTGCACAATTAGTAACCATTGGAATACGTATATGCTGTTGATATATTGTGTTGCCAAATTTCACAGATATTTTTAATGAGAAACTCAATCAACTCTATAAACAAAGAAACATCCCATGAATGATATCTCTTGTATGTAGTAGAAAGTCTCGGTGATATTTGAATAATGTTAATCTGGCCAGACCAACCAGCATGTGTATGTGTATATCACCTAATCGTTTGCTTAGCCAACGTCAATTACCTATGTATGAACTATGTTATGTGCCACTTAGTGTTTTGTGTATTTTTCTTATCTTATCGTATCACTGATGCCAACCTTGTGTTAGTCTTAACGTTACATAGATTAACACTGTGCCATATACCACTTTCATACTCATTATGTAGCTGTGCACTCGTTGTTTTTCTCAGATGCGAAGAGAAGGATGGGAAGGTTTATCTTTATTATTATTCCAAACGAGGCCGAGGACTGTGCCATGTAGCATTGGGTTAGTAAGGGCCAAGGAATAGACGCTCGAAAGAAGTGGTGCGGTGACGCATTTTTATTTTATTTTAGGAATTTGATATACTGAATCACAGTACATGTAGGTCATGCCCCGAATCCGAGATAATTTACAGTACTATTTCAACAGTCAGCAACATTCTTCAACCCTTAACATTCGTTTTCAACACCATTTCAACACTTACCATTCATTTTCCAACATTACAGCCTTATCCAACACTTAGCATTACCTTACAGACAAATTCGATTTCGGGAACTCCTACCTTGATCAAGGGAAATAACTTTTCTTGACGTGCACCGATCAGAAACAAAACATATGTTTGGCCTACGAATCAGTTACTTAGTGAACCTGATGACAGATTTAAGTCCTCTCACTGCTAAGATAAAAGATGGTAAAACAGAATTGCCTTTATGTTTTAAGACTCAAGCGGATGAGTTCTAAAACATAAAGGCAATTTCGTTTTACCATCGGTTTTCTTTGCATTTAGAGGACAGAAAACTAACTTTTATTTCTATTCTAAAGCATCATAATTACAAATGTTATTAATGCTAAATTTAAGGATAAATGTGGCCATCGTACTCATTTTGAAATTAATTACTCCTGACAACAAACTCTGACAGACCCGTCCAGAACACGTGACCTGGCGTTCCACTGGACCGGTCCATTCTCTCGGGCGAAGGGAGTAACAAAGCTCAGGGAACGATAATCCGCTATTTCATTGCAGAGACAATGTTCTACTGTAGTTTTAAAACATACAGACGCGTTTTAGGTGGAAAAGAATCGAAATACCAGATTCATTTAATTATCTCACACCGAAAACAGCGTTGATCTAAATTAGCTCGAGAGAATTGTCTTCGCCAGTTTGATGACTCCGCCCTCAAGCAGCGCTTGCGTTTTCAGCCGAGACAAGAGCTTTGCCGATTGATTCTGATGGATTCTGAAAATTCTGGAGGATGTTCCATTGCACGAGATAAGATATACACTCACAAAAAGTTTCTGTCGAGTTTCCAAGCAATCTACAGACTCATATTTCAACATTTCTTAGCTAAAACAGGTGCACCGCGTCGTGTGAACAGCGAGAAGTGTGTATGAGTGAAAGCTGTCGTCATTACAATGTTTCAGCATGCGCTCCATTTATAAATTTACTACGATTGCCACGGCATCGGAGATACAGACTCACATGAAAACTCACATGAAATGCTTTGCATACGAATAGGTCCATTTTGGAATATAGTCACGTAAGAAAATGTAGTATATCGTCTATTCTAAAGCATCTTCCTGTTCTTTAGCATTCAAAGCATAGGAAGATTTTTTTCCTATATCGGACGATATAGTACCCATTCTCACATACGATTTGGATGGGGTGGACAGGTCAGCGCACCGTCTGCTCCACAGTAAATGACTATAAATGAGAATTACTGGCGACCTTTGATTATCAATATAATATTTAATCCAGAAACTGTTTTTCACTCAGTTTTTCTACTCAAAAAGTGTTCATATGCGAATTATTTCGCATGATTCTTGTCGTTTCGCTGAGATTTCATTCCCGAGGGTGTGGCAACCGTAGTAAATTTATGAATGGATCACATGCTGAAATCGCAACATTGCAATGACGACAGCTCTCACTCAAACACATGTACACTCCCCGCTGTTCACGACGCGATGCACCTGTTTTAGCTAAGCTATATTGATAAATGGGGATGTAGATTGCTTGGTGACTCAACAAAAAAATGTCGGGGAGTGTATATCTTATCTCGTGAAATGGAAAATCATTCAGAATGTTTAGAATCCACCAGAATCAATCGGCTGATCTCTTGTCCCGGCTGGAAACGCACGCGCTACTTGAGGGCGGAGTCTGACAACACAACTGTGAAGACAACTCTCTCAAGCCCGTACAGATCAACGCCGTACTCGGTGTGAGATAATTAAATAAACCTAGTATAATTGATTCTTAATCACATAAAAACGCGTCGACACAAAGCCTGTAATTTTTTAAATGACAGTTAACATTGTCTCTGCATTGAGATACCGGAATATCGTTCCCTGAGCTAGATTACTCCCCTCGCCGGAGAGAATAGACCGATCCCAGTGGAATACCAGATCGCGTGATCTGGACGGGTCTATCGGAGTTTGTCGTTAGGGGTAATTGATTTCAAATGAGTACGATGGCCACATTTATTCTTTAATTTAGCTTTAATAACATTTGTAAATAATGCTTTAGAATAGAAATAATTTTAGTTTTCCGTCCTCTAACTGCTAAGATAATGGACGGTAAAACGAAATTGGCTCTATGTTATACATAATAGGAAACAGGCCTGAAACCTGATGACGTTGGACCCCAACATCCATCACAATGAAATGGCTGGTGGGGATAAAAAAATCAAATAAACCCGTCATCTCCCTCATGTAACGTGACATCAACATAATTGCTAGTAAGAGGTCTCTGGACTGGCAGTCGGAAGAGCAAGCTTTAATTCGATGTATCAGGTTACTTCACGCCTCGCGGTACATGTACTGAGCGTTGACAATTTAAGTAGTTTCGTGTTACATAAGCGATGCTAGGGTAGGTTTCCGGATAAGTGAACACCTGTCATGCCGATGAATGAATGCACAATTTATCACGTGATTGAAAGAGATATAATACGTCATCAGAGTCCAGGTTCATTCCGTTTCTTAATTATAGGACAGAAATCTTCCTATGCGTTCAATGCTAAAGAACAGGCAGATGCTTTAAAATCTCTGATAATTTGATAAGAGTTCGAGCTCTTCAGCTAAATTGTACAGGATATACATTGGGCACGAAGCTGCCATCACCGCCATGACTGATTAAGAATGAATATTAGCACGAATCTGGTATCATCTTCAGTTAGACCAACTCACAGCATTGTGTGTACTCAGGTACGCACTGTTGGCCATGATATTTCTATTTTCAAAAATCGAGAACACTGCCGGAAAAATGGCCTTGACTCAACACCGTTTCTTGGTGTTGAGGGCTGGTCAACACTGGTCAACACAATAAAGTGGTGTTGAGAAATTGTGTTGACCAATGTGTTATCAAAATGGTGTTGAAAATTTCTCTGCACCATATTTTGGATTTAACTGATAAGTGATAATTCTAACTCAACATCACTTAATTATTTTAGTCAACACCAATAAATGGTGTTGGGGACATAAGATGTACATCAAATGACAACACCACTTATTGGTGTTGAGCTCAACACCATATTTTCGCGTTGATCGACACCATTTTCTTGGCTGTGTATCTGCAATACACTCTGAACTAAATATGCACTCTCATACATGTTCAAAACAGAATATATCTTTGGACATTGTGCATGTTTTGCGATTTGGCAATTCATATTAATCTAAATTAGACTTGCGATTTTGTCGTCCTTACTTTGCTCTACAATCAATGAAAAGATCACATTTCTTTTTGAAAATTGGATTGCACCAAACGGGTGATTTTATACTGAAAGATTTCCCTTGAAATAAATATCCACATTTTTGAACACAACAGAGTTAACAACAGTTAATAGATTTTTAGAAAACTTAAATGACCTTTTTGAATTGAAATTAAGATGTCTGTGAACGTCTTCTTCTTGTAGGTCTTGCGCGGGAGGTGGGAATACAGCTATTTCACGTCGACGTAGAGGCCAAATTTGTATCAATAGAAAAACTGACTGACAATGTGGACGGTTACAAAGAATATGCGGTGATTGAAATGATCATAACGGATCCTCAGAAGAAATCTATGGTGTCTTTGGTAGAGGCGCTCGACGTCGACGATTCGAATACGGAGGATACCGGAAGTGAACTAGTGTTAGCGGCGAGTAGTGTTCGGCGGGCACTTCCTTATCATCTGGAATTCGATGTGAATATGAGAATATGTGGATGCGGCAATGCTCTTGGGAAGTTTTATCCAAAACTAAAACAGAAAGGCGGATTTCTGAACGAATATTTCCACATAGTTGATCCTGTTATCGAACTAACTTACGATGAGATTATGCACAATCTCTACTCGTCATTTACTTTTAGGCTCAAACAAGACGACACATCGACACCAGCTTTGACTTTGAAAGGTAGGGAGTGTCTATGAAATAGTACAATATTTGGCATATTAATGTGGTTAGGAGAAAACGTTCGTCTTGTATGGTTGCTTCATAGTTTCCACATGAACACGTGCAACAAGAATGCGGCTGAGATCCCCATTGGTACGTATTAGAATCGTCCGTATTCTAGTCTGAATGTGAGGTGCTCTCCTGTGAAGTCATCTAGTTGCTTTTTAGTCGCTAGACGTCGTGGTCTTACATTTCTCACCAGTGTATCTCATATTGCAATTTTGTCGCTCAAAATTAATTTAATATTTAAAACAATGGGAGAAAATGGCGACACCAGAAAAACCCTAATAATTGAATCAATCATTATTTGCTGATGTTTTTAGCGAACTTCGAAAGTGAACGAATGTTTATTTCGCTGCCGAAACGGTCTGTCATGCCCGCAATAAACTAGAATGGATTCAATATGAAGTTCCATTATTTGCTGTTTTCCTAAATTGATACGCGCTACAGCTACCGGGTGGGCATAACATGTCATTTGTTTTATTGTGCAACTAACAATTCATAATGCTTCGGATTTCTCCGAACTACAGAGATTTGGTGATTGAAATAGTTTTATGTTTACATTATATTAACAAAAAATCGTTTTATGTTTACATTATATTAGCAAAAAATCTGTATTATTATGTGCAAGCAACGTTTCTGAAGCCCTCACATATTTTACACTGCATTATCGTCAGGTGTGTTTATATCAGGTGACCTACTCTGACGACCAATGAAAATATATTTCTTTTAACAAGAAAGCGAGTCAAATAAGGACGTCGTACACGTGCGAAAAAAGGCAAATGGTAATTGGTCACATTTCTACACTTATAAACGTTAACTTTCCATTGCAGGTCCAATGGTGAAGACGGAAAACTCGTCTCGTATCACATTTCTGTGTTCACCATATTTTTACACTCTCAGGGACCTAACAGATAATAATGTCACCCTAACAAATTTCCCAACGGACGACATCATCCGAGAACTGTTCTTCATGAACGAGCAGAGAAAAACGGAGGTGTTGATAAGGTAACTTACAATATAGCAATATAGTTTCTCTGGGTATTCTTGCATTTACCAGGTTACCCTATGTTGAGGCGTTTACTCCATCATCCACGATGCTCATCTATTAACATCAGATGAGTAGTTTGAGCTGATCTGTCATCATAGCTCCCGAGTTAGCCTATCTGATTCCGTTTAAGCCGGTGCTAGGGGCTGTGTGCATACTATATAGTCTCCACAAGAACAGCTGCAATAAAAGCGCGGCTGAGATACTAAGGCTACGTCCGAGAATCCACCGTATTCTCGGGTCTGAATGTTAGGTGCAGAGAGATGCTTTCCTGTAGAGTCATATGATTGCTTATAGTCGCCAGACTGCTTCAATTTTTCGGCAAACCCGTCATGTAAGACACATACAATAGGTGACTACATGTGGGGAACCATTCAATCAAGGAGTGAAAAGGGCCAAGTATATTGCACGCAAAGTGTTGCCGATTGAAGTTGTCTTAAATGACGGGTCTGCCAATTTTCCCCACCTCTTGCATATCGCTCCAATATAGATATGGCAAAATTATGGAACAAAGTTAAACGTTAATTATTCGACTCTGGAAGCATCCAACTTGTACTGAAAATGTACACAATGTATACAAATTTGATTGCACGGTGGAAAGTAACTAGCTTTTGTTGCGAGTATATTTAATCAATACGTGAGGGGCTTCAAGTGCTAACGATTTCAGCGAAATGTCTAGCTGATTTTCACAGAGTTTGTAAAGAACCATAGATAGTTAATGGATGCCGAGCTTGAAAAACTGAATTCATAGCATTATTTAAGATTCACTTTGGAAGAATGTATGATATGTGAAAGCGCAATATTGAATTTACTTTGATTGGTGTCTTTCCCAGCAAGCGATTGGACTCAACAACGATACGATTACAGAAAATATCGGAAGCTCTTACAGTAGAAAAGGAAAGAACCGACGAATTACTGCACGAAATGTTACCACCGAAAGTTGCGAAGCAGTTACGGGAGGGTCGTAAGGTAGAAGCTGGTAAGAAGTTATAATGCACCACAGCACGTCTCTAGATGGCGCAGTAGTACAGTACGCACTGATTTCATTTGCAAAGGCTGCGCTACCAATTGCTATCTGTAACACTGTAATCTTATTACCTTAGAGACATGAAAAGTGACGTTAAATATCGTGTTTTTGTGTGTAATGATGGAATGTCAGAGTGTCATGTTATCGAATCTAATAAATAAAGAGGAACAGATATAGTTGTCCGGGTTTGAGGAATTATAAGGGCAGACTCGGACAAAACATACGCATTAAGGGCACGACATCACTGCATTTTCCGAATACAAACGTCTAATCCGTCATTCAATATTCAACCGTCGTCTTCGAAGAAAGAAAGAAAGAAAGAAAGACAGATAGAGAGACAGACAGACAGACCTGGCTTAGGCGGGGAGGTCAAATGGCTCCCCTACCAAACTTTCTGCGCTATCTCCGGAACGACAAAAAATGGAGAACTGAAACTCCGTGACTTTATCCTTTATCATATTGGGGTCATTTTGAATCTATTAGTATGACCCCCCGAGTAGAGGATCATGGGTAAATTCAAGATGGCGACCACGTGGGGTACCAGAAAAGGGATTTTTTGGTCCTATTTCTTCAAAATTTCTGCTTTTCCGCGATGAAAAGTGGACAAAAACTATTTCATTTCACATCACATGAATATTTACTAATTTCTCCTGCAGTTTTTCCTGAGAAATTTCATAAATAAAAAATTCGAAAAATCTGACCCCAAAATAGACTAAGAAATGTCGTTTTTGAAAATGACGTCACTGTGACGTCATCGAAGCGGCCCTCTTGGATTGTTTTGCATTTTCTGGTAGAGCTTGACCCAAGGGTATAGTGTGGGAAGTTTCAGCCCCCTAGCTCAAGGGGTAAGAAAAATAATTAGGGGGGCCATTTCGCTCCCCTCCCCCTCCCCCTCCCCCTCCCCCTCCCTCCAGGCAAG